>CAUYRH010004417.1:0-11127 GCA_963574655.1 Perodicticus potto | reverse complement strand
TACCCTGAGGCTAAAGGCCTAAAGGAGGAGACGGGGAAAGACCGGGAGAGGAACGGAGAGAGCTTCTCTCTCCCCACTTGAACTCTCTCCCTCTACCAGGAGCTTTAGTGTTTTCTGTATTCTTTTCTGTAAATCAATTCTATCTTACCACTGAGGGGTGGGGGGGGGGAATAATGTAATGAAGAATAATAAAATACATGTATTTAAAAAGAAAAGCAAAGGATCAAACAAAATGTGTTCATTCAAAAGTATTCATATTAGGTTTACAATTATTAAAACCAATTAGATGATCATCTATTTTATCCAGATAGACATCCTCGTTTCTTTAAAAAAGAATTTCATTTTAATGTGTAAAAAGAGATTACATTCATCTCATTAGACGATAATAAAGGTATTGTTCAACAAGTCATTTCTGAGACACTTGTGATTTTTTTCCTGATTAGCACGTCATACCAGAGAAGGATTATTCTGGTAGCAATTTGTTTCAGATTTACTCTGTCAAATCCGTTGTTGAGGACTTGAGACCACCCTAATCTGAGACAGAAAATGGAGCTTTTTGTTGAGAGAAAAAGAATGTTTATAATTTAAACTATCTCATGTTGTTTGATACAGAAGATACATATCTATATACATAGAGATACATATATAAAATAGACAAGATTATAACACTGTGGTCCTGTGGAAATATCAGTATAAATTTAAATTATGTTTTTCTTTTATATGTGTGTATGTGTTCGTGTGTGTGTGTGTGTGTGTGTGTGTGTAAGACCTATGGCTTACTTCAAAATGATATGGAAGAAGGAAAGCAAATCAGGGTATAGATGAAAAAAGATTGGTCACAACTTGATAGTTATTTAAGCTGGATTTTGAGTGTGTGGGAGTTTCTCCTCTGTAATTTTGGATATGTTTGGAATTAATAAATTCCATACATTTTTAAAAGTGAAATGTAAGGAGGGAGGGCGGGAAAGGGGAAAAAATAAAAATAAAAAGTGAAATGTAACTAACTAATTAATTAAAATGCAGGATAATGCAGTAAAGGAAACTCTAAACAAGATGGTGGGGAAACTAATGGTGCTCTAGTCCCCATTTACAACATACAAGTAAGACACAAGTCCTAGCATTAACCGCTTACCTTCTCAAAGCTTTTGTTGACTCAGCAAAAGGACCAAATTTTCCACGGAGTTCACTTGATGCTCTCAGTACTACTATATTATGAACTTCTCCAAATTCATCAAAATCTTCTTGATTAAAATTAGATTATAACAGCAAAGTTGATGTTTAATAAGCTAGTATCCATTGAATTTAAGCAGCAATCCAAATTATTCAGATAAGAAAAATTAGTAAAAATTTATGCTCTTTACTAAAATGTATGGTTAGCAAACAAAAAAACATTGTTCTTTAACCATGAAGTTAGATTTACACAGTTATGTTCATTTGTTACCAATTTTGCCTTAAAAACTATACTTAAATCAGTAAAGGAAAAAAATTCAGCAAGGTCTGAGCAATCTCTCTTCTTATGTGAAAATAGTTTAATAATCATAACCAACTCCAAATATAAAAATACAAGAATTCCAAATATAAAAATTGTAAAATATTCTCTAAAAATAACATTTTTAGGATCAACTTTGCAAATGGCTTTTTAAAAATATCTTATGTGTAGAACAAATATCAAAAATACTCTCTCAAACCAATCCTAAACCCACCCATGTAATGTGGTAATGAGTTCACCTTTCATATCTCTCAGTTATGTGTTTGGAGATAAATATATACACATATACATACACACAAACAATTATGTACATCTATGCAGCTGCTTGGATGAGTCTATTGAGTATGGCTAAGTTGTAGAATTTTTCCTCACTTAATACATTACATTTACATTGTACTTTCCCAGCCAACTAAATAAAAAAAAGTTTTTTTAAACTCATTTTGGGATTTTCTGTCCCACATACACTCATTCAGCAAGCTCACACACATGTGCGAACACACACATTTTAGTTGTACTAAACTTAATGTGAAATTTTAGATTAGAGTCTCATTTATTGGAAATTCTGGGAAAGGGTTTTAGCTTAATCCTCAGTTAATGAAACCCTTGCTAGTGAATTTCCTTTGTCAACACTGCATTGAATGTATAGTGCTTCATACCTGCTAGAGCATCAAAACCCACAAAGTGATTAGGCGCAATAAGAAAGCAAAAGTTGGAAGGCAGGATTTTTATAAAGTTTTATAAAAAGATTATGCTCAGAAATTACATCGGCTGGCTCTCTTTAAAACTATTTTCCAGCTTCTGTGTTTTGCTATGAAAAGCAAATGAATAGCTATGCTTCAAACATAATAAACTATTTCTTGGAAATCAAGCCTGATTGATGTATGGTTCCTTAAAGAAAAGCAATCAGGTCAGATACTGGTTCAGAAAAAGCCAGCATAGCTGCTGTTCCCTCTTGAGCCTTTTCAAAGCTAGACACATGTATAGAAACAACTCATAAAAAAAAAAAAAAAGGAAAGGAAAAGGAAAGAAATGACAGCAGAATTGTTGGCAAATGTCGTACAAATAAAAAGCAAACATTGGGCTTTAAAAAAGCTATCAGTGATTCGTACATTATTTTATATTACCATTTTCAAAAGGATAGGCTAAAATAACATTCAGTAAATGCAAAATTTACGTGAAAATTTCCCTTTGCAAATACAAGAGGCACTTCTGAATTTGGCGTTGTCTTCCAATATGGTACCCCAGGCTAAAGTAGGTTTCCCTCTAATAACGGTAACAATCACAAGGCAGATACAGGCACTGTAGGGATTATCAAGCAAAGATACTTAGCTGTTGGTGGAAAAAAATCCATGAGGAAGTTTGGGTTTAATTTTACTTAATAGTATAAAATCTAGACCATTGATAGTAAAGTATAATGAGAATTTCCATTCGATTCTTCACCTGTGGTGTTTCTTCAAGAGAATGAATTCATAATTCCTATACAGTATCACTTTAAACCAATAAATTCCTATTCAAAATAAAGCAAAAGATAGATGAGAGACCCAAAGTTTATTTTTGAAATACTATAAAATACTGTATATTTAAAGCTGGTCTGCTAACAAAGATCTCACTTCTTGTGTTTCTATGAATGGTTTTAATTTAAAAATTGCACGATATTAAATTAGTATGTGGTTCAGCCAAATGCTTTTCAGAAATTTTTGCATCTTGTCAGTTTAATTGTTACTTCATCTGAAGGAAAGCCAAGCAACTGAATAGTTATGACTTTAATCCATAACTCTTCATAATTGCAGATACAATTGCTTTGAGTGGACATCTTCAAAGCTTGGCCACACACACACACACATCCACACACACCCTAAAATACACAAAGAACAAAAAAGATCGGGATAGAAGTTTAACCCTCTAGTATAAAAGAAAAATGTCTGCCTCTTCTTCCCTGGGATTGGATTAACCTTTTATGCAATGAGTGGGGTGAGATTGGGCAACCTTATTCTGAACCTTTAGAAATGTACCAAATATTTGTTATGATCCCTCATCCTGAGCTCACCAGCCTGTTACTTCAGTTTGTGAAAAGCTGTTTTCTTTTCTTTCCTCCTTTCCTCTAGCTGTACACAAAATCTTCTAGATTCTTTGCTATATGTAAAAGGGATGCCTTGATAAATATGACTTTAGACCTGTTATATAATACCACGAGAAAGAAGAAGTATACACCCATATGTTCACATACATAGAGTTTATAACACAGAGGAAAAGAGTGTAAGTCCCTGGTGTACTGGGCATACTTGTGTAAATCGTCTGTCCTCACTTTATTCTATCGGAAAGAAGAATCGTCTGTGACAGAGGTCCCCAAACTTTTTGGCACTAGGAACCAGTTTCAAGGAAGACAATTTTTTCATGGATGGTGGTGGTGGAGGATGGTTTCAGGATGGTTCAAACGCACTACATTTATTCTGAGCTTTATTTCTATTATTACATTGTGATACATAATGAACTAATTATACAACTCACCATAATGCAGAATCAGGGGGATCCCTGAGCTTGTTTTCCTGCAACTAGACAGCCCCATCTGGAGGTGATAAGAGATAATGACACCGAAGTGTGTTACTCTTGTTGTCAGCTCTATCTCAGATCAGTCATTCCCTTCTAATAAGGAGCTTGCAACCTAGATCCCTCACAAGCTCAGTTTATGGGGGGCTTGCTCTCCTATGTGATTCTAATGTGGCTGCTGATCTGACGGGAGACAGAGCTCAGGCGGTGATGCAGGCAACGGAGAGCAGCTGTAAATACAGATGAAGCTTCCTAGGCCGCTCCCTCCTGCTATCTATGATGTGTCAATAGGCTTTCCTCATGCAGCTGTTCAAGTACGGATTCAAACCTCTTTGTCCTTAAACTGGTAAACAGAGAGTGCAGTACACCCCTTCTTTACAAAAATATTTTGGAATATATAAGAATGCACTGATTTAAATCTTTGCAATAGGTGCTGTAATATTAAGAGCCCCTGAAGAGCCTTCAGCTTTTGTGGAAGTAAAATCTCTATAAATAGTAATGAGGTCAATTCTCTTGTATTTTGAAGGGCATGAGTGAAGGTTTATGGAAGGAGATGGAGCGAAGGGAGCGTAGGTCTGGATATCATGATTTTCAAGTGTTTACAGCACTTCTGCTCCAGGGACAGAGCGAAGCTAAACTTACAGTCCCTTTAAAATGTGAGACTCAAGCTCATTATTACCATGGTGGGTATTCTCTCCATTCTTTTACTGCACCCTGGAACCAGTCCTTCGATTTATAGGTGAGTTTGCAATATTTTAAAAAGAAACAGAAAAACATCTCAAATAAGCCAATTAAAGCAGCAATTCAAACAGGTAGCAAAAACACCATTTGGATGCAAGCATGCATGCATGAAGAGAAGTTAAGCAATTGAGAATTTTTTTGAACTTTCATTAGTGGTAGTTGGAGATCTGGTAGAATAGATAAATAAATGAGGTTCCATATGCCTGCTGTTGGTGGGTCACAAATTTGGCTCTCTGATTTCTAGCAACAAAAGTATAAATTCAAACATAACAGGTCATAAGACTCTGTCTCCATAAGATCAAAACATAATGACTATTTGGGAAAAGTACTCCTTATAGAGAGGCTAGAGAAAAGGTTTCCCATATGGTCTCAAAGGCAGGACCCTGTATAACTTAACAAATAATATCCTTAATACAGACATAGCAACAAATTTAATAAGGGCATCTTTGCTATAATCAAAGTTAATGACCTCATGCCAAAGTACAATTTCTTAAAAGCAATGGGAGTGAATTTGGGGAGAAGAGAGAGGTGTTGATAAATGTGCAGAATTGTGGTTCTCTGTGGCTTCATCTTGGGATAGAATCTAGAATATTTATGAACAGGTAAACAATTCATATTTCAGGCAATATTCCACATACATTCACCTAAGCTTTTGAAGGCTATGGTGACATTGAGTGACATCAATATAGAGATTAAAATTCCTGTCAAGTACTAGAAATTGTCAACAGAAATATGTAACTTTTATAAAAGATAGATTTAGACAGTTACTAGAATCTCAATGAAAATATCAGTGTGATATTCTTTATACAATGGAGGGAGAAAAGAAAAAAGATCCTAACATTTACTGAGGTGAAAAAAACATAATGTAACTATTTTTTTAAAAGGACAATGGAAAATGTAAATACTGATGATTAGTTCAGCCATAGATTAAAATCCATTACCAGCCTACAATGATTAAATACATATGGAATTGGGGTAAGATCAATAGAAAAATCCTGAAACAGATACTACTTAATATGTATAAAAACTAATAACTGTTAGGCTGGGCATGGTGGCTCACACCTGTAATCCTAACACTCTGAGAGGCCGAGGCATGTGGATCACCTGAGCTCAGGAGTTCAAGACCAGCCTAAGGAACAAAAGCGAGACTTTACTAAAAAAAATAGAAAAACTAGCCATGTGTTGTGGCAGGTGCCTAGAATCCCAGCTACTCAGGAGGCTGAAGCAAGGGGATCACTTGAGATCAAGAGTTTGAGGTTGTTGTGAGCTATGATGCCATGGCACTCAACCTCAGGGTAACAGAGTGAGATTCTGTCAAAAAAAAAGAAAGTAAAATCACATATACAACAATATCATACAAAATTAATACACTTACTGTTTGAATTTCTTATCTATTTCTTAGACCTTATTCGACATTTATTAGTTTTTTGCTTGTTTGCTTGTTTGTTGAGACAGAGTCTCTACTAAAAATAGAAAAAATTAGCCAGGTGTTGTTGCATGAACCTGTAGTCCCACCCAGCTACTGGAGAGGTTGAGGTAGAAGGATCACTTGAACCCAGGAATTTGAGGTTGCTTTGAGCTAGGCTGACACCAGGGCACTCTGGCCTAAGCAACAAAGTGAGACTCTGTCTCTAAATAAATAAATAAATAACTTTAAAAGACATCAATAACAATGAAAAAGAGAATCTCTTTCCAAAAGCTCTAGCTCTCTTATTCTGTGTTTTTATAAGGATCTAGATCAGGGGTTCTTAACCTGAGGGTCGTGACCCCTTTGTAACAATGAAAATACATCCTGCATATTGGATATTTACATTAAAATTCATAATAGTAGCAAAATTACAGTTATGAAGTAGCAATGAAAATAATTTTAAATCACATAAGAAAGATATTTGTATCAGAATGTTTATTGCAGTACAATTCATAATCGCTAAGTCATGGAAGAAACCCAAGTGCCCATCAACTCACGAATGGATTAAAAAATTGTGGCATATGTACACCATGGAATATAATGCAGTCTTAAAGAAAGATGGAGACTTTACCTCATTCATGTTTACATGGATGGAGCTGGAACATATTCTTCTTAGCAAAGTATCTCAAGAATGCAAGAAAAAGTATCCAATTTACTCAGCCCTACTATGAAACTAATCTATAGCTTTCATATGAAGGCTATGATCCAATTATAGTACAAGAATATGGGGAGGCTCGGCGCCTGTGGCTCAACGGGCAAAGGAGCCAGCCACGTACACCTGAGCTGGTGGGTTCGAATCCAGCCTGGGCCCGCCAAACAACAGTGACGGCTGCAACCAACAGCCGGGCATTGTGACGGGCTCCTGTAGTCCCAGCTACTTGGGAGACAGAGGCAGGAGACTCGCTTGAGCCCAGGAATTGGAGGTTGCTGTATGCTGTAAGGCCACAGCACTCTATCCAGGGCGACAGCTTGAGGCTCTGTCTCGAAAAAAAAAAAAAAAAAAGAATATGGGGAAAGGGGCAAGGGAGGGGATGGGAAGGGGTGAGGATGGGTGGAGGGAGGGTAATCGGTGGGACCACACCTACAGTGCATCTTAGAAGGGTAAATGTGAAATTTACTAATGTAATGTAGAAATGTGTAAATTACTAATGTAATGTAGAATATAAATGTCTTAACACAATAACTAAGAAAATGCCATGAAGGCTATGCTAACCAGTTTGAGGAAACTATTTCAGATTGTATATGAAACCAGCACATTGTACCCCATGATTGCATTAATGTACACAGCTATGATTTAATTAAAAAAGAAAAGAATATTATGGTTGGGCGTCTCTACAACATGAGGAACTGTATTAAAGGGTCACGGCATTAGGAAGCGTTTTGAAGGTTGAGAACCACTGATCTAGATATTCCCTAGAACTTTTGTTTGCCTGTTTGTCTTGTTCCATTTTCTTTTTAAATTTTAGATAAAAGAGCTAAAAGTTAAGTGAGTGGCCAATCCTGATGTGGAATAAAAGGAGTGTGCTATAATCAAATGCCACACTCTGAGTACACGCTCCTTGTTGTATAACTCCATGTTTGTAAATAAGACACCTCTGGAGCTAAATTAACCTGTTCAAATCTTGAAGTCAATTACCATAACCCTGTAAATCTGTTTCACATCAAATATCAACATACTAGGAAAACATGCACATAATTGGTTTACATTTTTTCACATATTAGTTTTTAACCTCCAATTCAATTTAAAGAGCTGAACTGGGAAAGTTGGTCATTTTGTTTGCCTATTATTTCCCCATGCTTCCTAATGGTCCTTTAAAGAATATGCCCATACCTTCCTTTCTCACAGAGAATGCTTCCACAGGACCCAATGAATGAGCAGCGAGGCATGTGACCAAAAACCCAGGCATGAATAATTGGACCGAAAAGACACCTAACCCAAGCAAAATCTCTGATATTCCCTCTTCTGGAAATCTGCAGTTAAAACACAGAGGGGCCGAATTCATTTTCTGAAGAGTATTCTAGCTATCGAATTACTGGATCAGTGGCTGCAACAGCCATGTGAAGACTATTTGTGTTAAGAAGGCAACCAACAGAATTGACCAATAGTGCAGAGAAAAGGGGGGAGATTAAGAAGCTATAGTTACTGAAGGATTTCCAGTTCTATATTTCAGCACCTCACTCAGGCCTAGCTATTATATCCAGCCTTTGGCTCATAAGACATACGTAAGGGCTTATTGAAACTTTCCCTTTAGAACAGTGCCTGTGGCTCAAGGAGTAGGGCGCCAGCCCCATATATCAGGGTTGATGGGATCAAACTGGGCCCTAGTTAAAAAAAAAAAAAAAAACTTACCCTCTAATAAAACAAGCTTTAATTCTTATAATGTTGCTTGCAACAAAAGCATCTGTCTTAATTCATTCTGGCTGCTATAACAAAATCCCAGAGCTAGGTGGCTTCTAAACAATAGAAATTTATTTCTCATAGTTCTGGAGGCTGAGAAGTCCAAGAAATTCCAAGGAAATTTGGTGTCTGGGGAGAGTTTTTTCCCTTGTTCATAGACAGCACATTCTCCTGTGTCCTCACACTGAGGAAGGAGGCAAAGAGGCCCTCTAATGCCTCTTTTATAAGTGCACTAATTTCATTTACAAGGGCTCCACCCTCATGACTTAATCACCTCCCAAAGCCCTCACTTCCTAATATTATCACATTGGTGATTAGGTTTTCAATGTATCAATTTTAAGAGGACACAAAAATTCAGACCATTGCAGCCTCCAGAAGTAAAATAAGTACTTTTCCCTTGTAAATTCCATTGAAATGTGGGCAAGGCATATTTTTTTTATCCATCTTTAATAGATCAGAATAGTTACTAAATCCCTGGGGCTTGAACTTAGATCTCCCCATCCCACTTCTGTTGTAAACTCTTCTGTGTTCATAGGGCAATGCTGTCCTAGAAGCCATTGAACAAATAACACAATAGGTCCATTTACAAATTGGCATAACTGGGTAATTGCTACATCTCAGTTCTGCCCTGGTAGCATAATGCAAGGAAAGCATGGAGAAAAGTTGGGCTGAAAGCCTCAGGATGACTTACTTAAAGTTCTGCCATCAAATCTGTAGAAAAAACCACATAAATAAGAGGGGAAAAAAACCACATAAATTCTGTTTTGACATTAACTATTAACCAAAATGTATAGCAGACTTCTACTTTATCTTTAGCTATAGTGTCAGCATTGAATGGTTCTTTTCACCAAGAGAAAGGGCCAATGAAAACACTTTCTAATTCTAGAGCTAAAAATATGAAATATTCTGGCTCGGCACCTGTGGCTCAACGGGCTAAGGCTCCAGCCATGTACACCTGAGCTGGCGGGTTTGAATCCAGCCCAGGCCCGCCAAACAACAATGACAGCTGCAACCAAAAAAAACTGGCCAGGAGTTGTGGCAGACGCCTGTGGTCCCAGCTACTTGGGAGGTGGAGGCAAGAGAATTGCGTGAGCCCAGGAATTGGAGGTTGATGTGAGCTGTGATGTCACAGCACTCTATCCAGGGTGACAGCTTGAGGCTCTGTCTCAAAAAAAAAAAAAAAAATTAAATATTCTGTAAAGGGGTGGCGCCTGTGGCTCAGTGAGTAGGGCTCCAGCCCCGTATATCGAGGGTAGTGGGTTCAAACCCAGCCCCAGCCGAACTACAACAACAACAAAAAAAAAATTCTGTAATGTCTTGGCACCCATAGCTCAGTGGTTAGGGCACCAGCCACATACACCAATGGCCAACTAACCAACAATGACAACTGCAACAAAAAATAGCCAGGCGTTGTGGTGGGCGCCTGTAGTCCCAGCTACTTGAGAGGCTGAGACAAGAGAATCACTTGAGCCCAAGAGTTTGAGGTTGCTGTGAGCTGTGACACTGTGGCACTCTACCAAGGGCAACATAGTGAGACTCTGTCTCAAAAAAAAAAAAAATTCTGTAAGATCAATCAAGCATCTTCAAATCTGTCCAAAGAGGAATAAACAGCTGAACTCAGCTAGAACCTAATATATGCTCTTAAATATTGTGTAACTAAATAAATACAGTTAATTTACTATTATAAAATTATTATGATGGCTACCATTTTGAATACCTACATTGTGCCAGGTACTTCTCTGGGTGCTTTGTACACATCACCCATTCATTCATTCCACAGATATTTATTTCATTGAGCATACTGTCTGCCACTCACTGTTTACACATGACAGTCACTGAGAATATAACAATGAACAAAGCAAAGTACCTGCCCTCAATAAGTATTTTAGACTTTATTTAATTGTTACAATCAATTCACCACTGTTACCACTAACTACAGAAAAGTTAAATAAATTACTCATGGTCACAGAACTGATGAAGGGCAATCTAGGCCTCAGACTTAAAATTTTAGGCTCTGTCTATTTGACCACACTGCCTCTCATTAAACATTGACTATAGAGAGTAAGACATATTTATAACCAGGAGAACACTGTGGTGAAGCTGATAATCACTGCTAATCCATACCAGGACCTTCTCACATACATTAGTTATTTGATGCATTTACTACAAACCTAGGTTACTTCCCATAAGGTAATGCTCCCATTAAAACCAATATTTCCTAAAACACTTAAACAACATTTGAAATATACCTTTGGATTATCACTGGATTGGAAACTAAAATACTCTAAGGTCAATACAAACAGCTTTCCAGATGTTTAACATAAGGTCAATGCAAACAATTTTTTTTTTTTTTTTGAGACAGAGCCTCAAGCTGTCACCCTGGATAGAGTGCTGTTGCATCACAGCTCACAGCAACCTCCAATTCCTGAGCTCAAGCGAGTCTCCTGCCTCTGCCTCCCAAGTAGCTGGGACTGCAGGCGCCCG
>CAUYRH010004416.1:0-13000 GCA_963574655.1 Perodicticus potto | reverse complement strand
CCAGTTTCAGTCTTTTACATGTAGATATCCAGTTTTCCCAGCACCATTTATTGAATAGGGAGTCTTTCCCCCAAGGTATGTTCTTGATTGGTTTATCAAAGATTAGGTGGTTGTAAGATGTTAGTTTCATTTCCTGGTTTTCTGTAGGATTCCAAATGTCTATGTCTCTATTTTTGTGCCAGTACCATGCCGTCTTGACCACTATGGCTTTGTAGTACAGCCTAAAATCTGGTATAGTGATTCCCCCAGCTTTGTTTTTATTACCAAGAACTGCCTTAGCTATACGGGGGTTTTTTTCCTGGTTCCATATAAAATGCAGAATCATTTTCTCCAAATCTTGAAAGTACGATGTTGGTATCTTAATACGGATGGCATTAAGTAGGTAGAATGCTTTGGGAAGTATAGACATTTTAACAATGTTGATTCTTCCTAGCCATGAGCATGGTATGTTCTTCCATTTGTTAATATCCTCTGCTGTTTCCTTTCCTATGTAAGATCATTTTTAAACTAGATTTTTTTTTTTTTTTAGACGGAGTCTCACTTCATTGTCCTCAGTAGAGTGCTGTGGCATCACAGCTCACAACAACCTCAAACTCTTGGGCTTAAGCGATTCTCTTACCTCAGCCTCCCAAGTAGCTGAGACTACAAGTGCCTGCCACGATGCCTGGCTATTTTTTGGGTATAGTTGTCATTGTTGTTTGGTGGGCCCAGGCTGGATTCAAACCTGCGAGCTCCAGGTATGTGGCTGGCGCCCTAGCCACTGAGCTATAGGTACCAAGCCTAAACTAGATTTTTTTTTTCTTTTTCTTTTCAGCCTCCCAAGTAACAGGTGCCCGCCACAACACCCAGCTATTTTTTTTTTTTTTTTTTTTTTGGTTGTAGTTGTTGTTTGGCAGGCTCTGGCTGGGTTTGAACCTGCTAACTATAGTGTACCTGTCTGGCACCCTAGCCACTGAGCTACAGGTGCCGAGCCTAAACTAGATTTTTTAATATGATCAAAGGGGAAGATGATATTTTCTGAAATCATTGATAAGCTTTGTCCAGGTTATCAATTCCTGAATAGCAAAGTACCCTGAAACTTTAGCATACAATAACATTTCATAATTGTTTTATAGTTTCATAATCATTCTATTATGCTCTTTGATTCTGTAGGTCAGAATTAGAAAAAGGCAAAAAATCATGGTATGTTTCTGTTTCCTTTCGTCTGGGACTCAGCTGGCTATACCTTTTTTTTTTAGAGACAGAGTCTCACTTTATCACCCTCAGTAGAGTGCCATGGTGTCACAGCTCATAGCAACCTCCAGCTTCTGGGCTTAGGTGATTCTCTTGCCTCAGCCTCTTGAGTAGCTGGGACTACAGGCGCCTGCCACAATGCCCGGCTATTTTTTTGTTGCAGTTTGGTCAGGGCCGGGTTTGAACCCGCCACTCTCAGTATATGGGGCCGGCGCCCTACCCATTGAGCCACAGGTGCCACCCAGCTGGCCATAACTTAAATGATCATCTGGAGGCTTCTCCATTCACATGACAGGAAGAGGGAGCTCTAGGTAGACTGGGTGCTTAGATGGATGCATCCACTGAAAGTGAGGCTCCTAAGAACTCATAGCTAGAACCATAGAGACATGGCCATCACAGTGCAGTGGGTCTACTTCAAAGAGATAGTCTGAGAAGCCTCTGAGGACTGATTGGAATGCCTGGGTGTGGCCTCAGTATGTAGCCTGGGCTACCTCACAGCATCATGGCTTCAGGGTAATAGGTTTTACAGGGCAATACATGGTTCCAGGAGTGTTATAGAACAAGAAGACGAGGCATGGCCTTTTAAGACTTACCTTCAGAAGTCACATGGCATTACTCTTGCTAGAATCTACTGGTTAAAGCCATCATAAGCCAGTTAGATTGAAGGGTATTCAATTTCTTCTCTTCTGCCTCTGGCACAATTTCTGCCATGTTTCAAAACCACTCTAGACTTAGAAAATGTCTAATTGAAAACTTTTTTTCCAAATACATATTTAATATTACTATTAATTAAGTCACCATTGTATAGAGGGATGGCAAGAACAGTAAGTCCTGAGATTGCTTTGGGGGTAGGGCAAAACTACTAAATTCAGTTTGCTACTAAACTAACTAGTTGATGGGAGGAAAATCCTTTTCTTTCCCAGGCATTTTACCTAGAGGGACAATGCCTGGAATAAAGGTTTCAGGAATAAAGGTTCCCGAAAATACTAGAATCTGAACAGAAGAATAATGAAGTAAGACTTAATTGCTGAAGATAAGTCATCCCTTTATATCCGTGGGGGATTTGTTATAGGTTTCCCATGAATTCCAAAATCTGTGGAGGTCACATACCTCCCCATATATTTTAAGTCATCTTTGGATTACCTGTAATACAGTGCCTACACATCATTTCATTCATATGGATTCAACATAGTTCTTGTGTGAGGCATATTCAAGTCTTGCTTTATGGAACTTTGTGGAATTCTTTTTCCAAATATTTTTGATCCACAGTTAGATGAATCTACATATGCAGAACCCATAATATGGAGGGCCATGGTGTAGAAATTTTCTTGAAAAGCTTAATAAATAACAAAACTCCATCCAATTCTTTTTTTTTCCTGCTACAGTATAATATTCTACAAATTATTAATATATTCTGTCTCAGGATAAATCTTTTTTAAAACAGAAGACCAGTTATTTTATTTTATTATTATTTTTTAAAGACTTCAAAGTTTTAATCCAAATTTGGACAATATTGGGAATACCAATCTTTGAACCTAGAAACCAGTCCCCTCCCAGGACACTTAATCCCAGTTATTATTTTAGATTACCTGAATAGCATTATCTTCATCTACTTGTGCTTTACTTTGGTAATTTCAAACCTGATCACATTATTGCATAAAGAGTTGTCAGGACCCCACCCCCTTTTTTTTTCTTTTTTTGAGGTAATAGGGTCTCACTCTATCACCCAGGCTGGAGTGCAGTTGCATGATTATAGCTCAGTGCAACTTTAAACTCCTGGGCTCAAATGATCCTCCCATCTCAGCCTTCTGAATAGCTGAGATTACAGGCATGTACCATCATGTCCAGTTAATTTTTTAATTTTTTTGTAGAGATAGGATCTTACTGTGTTGCCTACACTGGTCCCTAACTCCTGGCCTCAGTGATCCTCCGAGTTAGTCTCCTAATGTGCTAGGATTACAGGCCTGAGCCACCATGCCCAGCCAGGACCCTTAAGTTATTATATTGGAAAAATATTGCCTGTGAAATTTGTAAACTAAGAAGCTTTGTAAACTTTGGTAAATTAATTCTGCCCTTGAACTAGAATTTTCCTCTTATTTGAAAATATTTTCCCTTCTCACATGAAATTCAGTTTTAAGGAGAGTTATCTTTAAAACCTTTTAAGAAATTCTCAGTATTTTCCTAGAACATGTTAATTACCTTGGCATGTTGGCTTCTTGTATCTAAAATCAGCAGTTTCTTTAGCCTGATGACATTCAAACATTAGTTAATGATGTCTTTTTCTAGGGATGAGTAATATTTATGGTCTTCATAAGTATTATTATAAAAGTCTTTATAAATTAAATGTGACCAAATGGCTAAATAGGCTAATAATAATAGTTAATACTTACATAGTACATGCTGTGAACCAGGTACTATTCTAAGGGCTTTACATTTAATCCTCACAAATTTATGAGTAGGTACTATTATTATCTCCATTTTAGAGATGGGTAATTTGAGGCTTAGAATAATTTAAAAATTTGCTTAAGGTTATTTAGTAAACTACAGAGCCTGGATTTGAATCTAGGTAATTGGGTTCAAGAGTCTACGGTCTTAACCTCTATACTCTTTTATTACTTGTAAGAAAAAAGGAAAAAAAAAAACTGTGTTCAGTGTATAGAATTGATTTTTAAACTATTATGAAAAGTTTGAATATCAGGTAATCAGTATTTAAAGGTTTTATTTTGCTTTTTTTTCTGTGTGTATATTCTTTTCAGTTTGTCTCCCAGTCTAACTGCCAGCAGTTCCTGAACACTGTTTGGTTTGGACAGATGTCAGGTTACCGACGTAAGCCCACCTGTAAGAAGATAATGACTGTTTTGACAGTAGGCATTTTTTGGCCAGTTTTGTCACTTTGTTATTTGATAGCTCCCAAATCTCAATTTGGCAGAATCATTCACACACCTTTTATGAAGTTTATTATTCATGGAGCATCATATTTTACATTTCTACTGTTACTAAATCTATATTCTCTTGTCTACAATGAGGACAAGAAAAACACAATGGGGCCAGCCCTTGAAAGAATAGACTACCTTCTTATACTGTGGATTATTGGTAAGTACTAAATTAGTGTGAAAGGTTTTGCCTTTATTTAGACCATTAATTCTCCCTTGCTTGATGGCTTTGTGAACATTGAGTTAAATTTGCAAATTTTTTTTTTTTTTTTTGAGACAAAGTCTCACTATGTCACCCTCAGAGTGCTATGGCATCACAGTTCACAGCAACCTCAAACTCTTGGGCTTAAGCGATTCTCTTCCCTCAGCCTCCCAAGTAGATGGGATTACAGGGGCCCACCACAACACCCGGCTATTTTTGTTGTTGTTGTTGTAGTTGTCATTGTTGTTTAGCAGGGCCAGATCAGGTTTAAACCCGCCAGACCCAGTGTATATGGCTGGCGCCCTAACGACTAAACTATGGGCACTGAGCCTGAATTTGCCATTTTACACTATTTATACTGCAAGAATCTGAACACTTCCGTGATGCCTGAAGATTTAACTAATACTTTTATAAAGATAAGTGTTCCTGAACTTGGTGATAAGGAAGCATATTTCTTTTTTCTCTAAGTTCATGTCAGATGGGTAATGTGCCGACGTCGTAACAAGATTTGTGGGAGACACATCTCACGCATGCGCATGAAAACCCAATCATCACGCTTATGAACTACAAAAGGATTGGAAGCATATTTCTTATTTAATATTATATAGTACTTAAATACATAGAATTTAAAAATTATTTGTTCTCAGGCCCTGAAGCTGTTCATGATCCTTAAAAGAGAAAAACAACTTTTACCAATGAGTGCTTTTTTGATATAAGAGTATGAATTTGTCTTAGCCATTTTGAAACAACAAATTTTATATTCCTTGCATTAAAAGTTAACTATCCTATTTTATTGTAAGATTAGTTTTCCTTTTGAACTATGAACTTATGAACTTTTTGGGGCAACACCTGTGGCTCAGTGAGTAGGGCGCTGGCCCCATATGCCAGAGGTGGTGGGTTCAAACCCAGCCCCAGCCAAAAACTGCAAAAAAAAACCAAAGAACTTATGAACTTTTTTAGTTATATCTTACTTTATCTCTATCATAGAAACATACTTTAAATTTAGTTTTGAAAGGTCCCAAAAGAATTCCATAAATTCATTCTTTATAGTGATGGCCAAATCTCTTTCATAATGACTAACATTTTATTTTCTGAGAATCATTTTATGTAAGTATTATGCTATATAATAAATATTTTATATGGCCTTCTGTTTTTACTCACCTCGCTTTTTTTGTCTGTGTGGGGAGTAAAGAGTGATTGTCTATTTATGGTCTTTAAAGACATTTTCTTTATGTCTCTCTGTATCTTCAACCTTGTATTTAACCTTGGCATTTCCCTGTCCATCTACTATTTTGCTATAGAATAAAAGGATATTCAAATTTAGTCTTTTCTATGGTATACAAAGTACTAATTGTATTTATCTTTTGATTAATATGTTATTGGTTTTGATTATAAAATAATTTGAGAAGAATTCTTTAACCTAGAAGTTTAGATTATATTAGATTTATATTTGAGAATTCTTCTCAAATTATTTTATAATTAAACATCTAGATTAAAGAGAATTAACTCCTTCTTGTTAATATTTTCCTATTTCCTATACTTTGCTATCATCTAAAATTTAACATTTTGATTTAGAAAATAATTTGTACTTTACCCTATATAGTTCCATATTGCATTGTGTGGATCTTTCCAATGCGAAATTTGTTTGTATCATTAATTGATTAGGTTGAAAATTGATTTGTAAAGAATCTCTATGATGTACTTTCCCTTTATTCATTTAAACTGTTTCTAAAAGATTGTTATATATACACCTTAGTCATAGGAAATGAAATTTTATATTATCTATAACCTATTTTTTAAGTAGTAATAAGAAAAACATTTTCTGTGTTTTGTAAGTAATATTCCGTTTACCTATGTCTATATAAGAATCAAATTAAAGTTTATATATCTTGGCAGTGACTAAAACCTCATTAAACTCAAATAGTCATACTTTGGATAGCATATATATTGCTACTGTCACTGATTTTCATCATAATTGTAAAACTATGGCTATTCCCTTTTGAGAATGAAGGCCATATTTTCAATAACATTATATGTATAGATACGTGCACCCTTTCTCACCAAACGCAAGATCGTTTATTTTGTAATTGTATTCTACCTCACTAGGAAAATACATGTGAATTAAGCAAGTAAAATTCCTGGCAGTATGCTTTCCTTAGCACAGCTTCTGTTTTGAAACAGTGAAATCAGAATAAACCTTGGCAAGGATGTTGGCTTCCTTCAATATATGTATCCAAACCTGCTCTAAGTGAGCACGTAGGAATAGTTTGCTTGCTTGTCCGAAATAACTCCTTGGTTCAATTTCTTATTTTAAGCAGTGCTCACAGTGATTTTTATTCATGGTGATCAATTTTGTATGTTTATTTTCTGTTTCCTTTCATTAGCCTTTTAGAAAAAAGTAGGGCAAAGTTATTAAAAATAAGATAAGTAAAAAGGAATTGTTTGTTGATGAGGGTACAGAATATTAATGGTATTATTTTTCTTAATGTTTTGCTATTAAACATCATAGGATAGCTATTATAAAAATGTATTTTAAAAAATGTCATGTACTTACTTTGTCCAAGTACAGGCAGAAGCATATATGGCCCCTGTACTTAATGGAGCTTATGGTCTAATTAAGGCAAAACGAACAAAATAAAACGATTAACTTGAGAATCACACAGATAAATTAAAAATCACAAATGAATTAAATTACTGAGTAAAGGTCATGCTACTAGGAGAGCAAGTGTATTATAACAGCCTTTGACCTGGTCAGGGAGGTTGGGAAAGCTTTTTTTTTTTTTTATTGAATCATAGCTGTGTAGCAATATATAAACTAAAATCTGGAGGATAAATAGGCATCAACTGAGAGAATTGGGAAAGAAACTATTCTACTTTTAGAGAAAAGCACATTCAGAACCCCAGTGGCAAGAGAGAAGTACAAAGAAGAGACTGAGTAAAGGATAATGTTACTAAAGCAAGGAGAGCTTGATTCAAGATGAAGCTGTGGAAACATGTTGTGCTAGACTGTGCATGGCCTTATAAACCAGGATAAGTTATTTTGACTTCAGACTAAGAACAATAGAGAACCATTGAAGTTTTTTGTTGTCATTGCTTGTTTTTTTTCAGAGACAGTCTGAGTTTGTCGCCCTCCGTAGTGTGCTGTGACATCATAACTCACAGCAACCTCCAGCTCTCGGGCTTAGGCCATTCTCTTGCCTTAGCCTACCGAGTGCTGGAACTACAGGTGCCCGCCACAATGCCCGGCTATTTTTGTTGTTGTTGTTGTTGCAGTTTGGCTGGGGATGGGTTCAAACCTGCCACCCTTGGTATATGGAGCTGGTGCCCTACTCACTGAGCCACAGGTGCAGCCCACCATTGAAGTTTTTAAATAGAAAAGTGATGTGATCATTTTTGCCTCTTTAAATGTCATTCTTTCTACAGTTTGGAGAATGGGTTGGAGGAAAGATCTGTGGCTAGAGTAGATGGAGGGAGACCAGTAAAAGGCTGTTGTAGTAATCCGTTGAAAGCTTATTACCTTGGACTTAGGGTAATAGTGATAGGGAAAGAGAGAAGGGAATAGAATTAAGAGACATTTACAAGACAAGGCCAACAGGACATGGGAATACATAATATATTAGCAACATATGTATTTTGGAAGAGTACTAGGTTTGGCAATTTGTGAGTGAGTAGGTAGATCATAAGTATAGCTTTTGGTATGTTGAGTTTGAAAAGCCTTTGAGATATCCAAGAGAGATTCCTAAGATGGCTGAGACTGCTACTTACTAATGTTATTTCATAATTGTAAAAAAAAAAAAAAAAAAAAAAACTAAGGACTGGGTGGCGCCTGTGGCTCAAAGGAGTAGGGCGCCAGCCACATATGCCAGAGGTGGCGGGTTCAAACTCAGCACTGGCCGAAAACAGCAAAAAAAAAAAAAAAAAAAAAAAACCCAAAAAACTAAGGACTGTGTTTCTCAACATGTTTTTACATAGTCCTGGTTATTTATACCTTTATGGTCTGTGAGTACACTCATTGTTCTCCCAGTCGAGGCAGTTTCCCAATCAGTGGTTGTTTTTATAACAGTGTTGAAGATAGTTAGTCTTCCAGCAATCTTTAGTATTTTAACAGTATTTTTTCAAGGAAACTACTTTAGTAGAAGGCAATCTAAAGTTTTCTTCCCATGAAGAAAGAGTTTGGACCTACTGTTAATCCTTTCTCCTCTGGGAGCCACTAAAAGGGTTTTGAGGCAAGAAGTAACTTGTATTTTCAAAGGATCACTCTCAGTGCTATATTGAGAAAGATTTTAGGGAGATCACAAAAAGAGACCAGGTAGTTATTCCAGTAACTCAGGCAAGAAAGATGGTGGGTTGAAGTTGAAGTAGCTGTGAGAAAAGTTGCATCCTAAATATAGGTATTTTGAAAACACAGGCAACAGGATTTGCTTTTGCATTTAATGTGTTTAAAAAAAACATAGGAGTCAAGGATGATTCAAGGGCATTTGAATTGAGCAACTAGAAGAATGGAGTTGTCATCAACATTGATGAAGATGTGCGCAAATGTCGCGAATTAGGGGACAGAGACTAGTAATTCAGTTTGGACATATTAGGACATACAATTGGAGATGTAGAGTAGCCAAGTGCCTTTATAAATTGAATTTAGGAGAATAAATTATTGTATGAATATAAGTTGAGCTAAAATATACAAATTTGAGTGTGTTTGCCATGTAGCTGGTATTTAAAGCCATTAGACTGGGTGAGATGACTAAAATCGTGAGTGTAGATGGACAAAAAGGATCAGGGATTGAGCCCTTTGGGGGTATGTGTGTTTGTGTGTTTTAGCATTAATTTGTTTCCTTTTTTATGCTTGTTTCACATCATTTAAAAGCTCCTTTTGGCAAAGACGAAGCTTAAGGTTATTTTCTTTCAAATTTATCTTTTTTTCTTTCAATAAGGGTGTAATTGGCCCAAGTGTTATTTATTTTATACTTTGAGTCTGAAAGTATTATTTAGTTTATTACTGAATTAAGAAAATATCTGATTTTTTTCTTCTTTTTTTTTTTTTTTTAAGGAATGATTTGGTCAGACATTAAAAGACTCTGGTATGAAGGGCTGGAAGACTTTTTAGAAGAATCACGTAATCAACTTAGTTTTGTCATGAATTCCCTTTATTTGGCAACCTTTGCCCTCAAAGTGGTTGCTCACAATAAGGTGACTATTTATTATGTTAATTGAAGGGATAATTGAAGCTTATTCTGGAAAAAACCCAAGATATTTAGCTATGTTATTTAGAGTGACAAATCTATGTCCCATGTGTTTTCATTTTAAACCTATCAGATGCACACGTAGTTCCCTACCTTTACATTAGTATTAAAGGATGTTACTTGCTTTTTCATGATGTTTACCTATTATATGATAGGTACCATGGTTGATATTTGGTATACTTTGTGTCATTTTATTTTCTCAGGGATTCTGTGAGACAGAGGTCCTTACACCTATTTTTCAAATAAGAAAAATGAAGCTTAGTAATATTAAATAACTTGTCCAAGACCACACAGTAAGAAACCAACGCTGGATTTAAAACCAGATCTGTCTAGGCATTTACTTTCTACTAAATGCCAATTTCTTATATCTGAGCTAGGTTCATTTAGCTCATTGACCTATATATGCTTAAAATGAGAACACAAAGTAATTTAAATGATTAGCATTACATATCTTTATATTTATCAGAATAAAAGTTTATCTGAATGGAAATCACTATGTAGTATTTTATAAATTCCAAATTGTTATCTTTCATAGCTTAAAAAGTGATCATTTTTCTGATGACTTTTTTTTAGAAATTGACAAAAACTTATTCATATAGGTATCTTACAATTGCACTTTCATCAAGATTTAAGCTCCTGCAAGCGCAGAAAGGGTTTTATGATAACATGAAAACGTAGATTTTTATGTTAACTGTCTTTGTTTAAACTGAGTTTAGAATTCTGTGGTGTCACATTCAAATAACTAAAATACATAATTTTCTCTTTTTTATGACTAATATATTACAGAAAAATGAATCTGATTATCTTATAACATCTTACATTAGTAAAAATTTTTATTTAATTAATCGGTAGTATGGAACATGTTTTTAGGTATGTTCAATGACCAGAGTCTGAAATTCTAAAAAAAAAAAAAAATTGGGCTCGGCGCCTGTGGCTCAGCGGGCTAAGGCGCCAGCCACGTACACCTAAGCTGGCGGGTTCGAATCCAGCCTGGCCCGCCAAACAACAATAATGGCTGCAACCAAAAAATGGCGGGGCGTTGTGGCGGGTGCCTGTAGTCCCAGCTACTTGGGAGGCAGAGACAAGAGACTCGCTTGAGACCAGGAATCAGAGGTTGCTGTGTGCTGTGATGCCATGGCACTCTATCCAGGGTGACAGCTTGAGGCTCTGTCTCAAAAAAAAAAAAAAAAATTGATCACAGAGATAAATGATTTGATAAATAGGCATTTCTTTTTCAGACTGATTTTTTAAATTCTAGAATTTTTAAAATTCTACATAGTTTATTGTCCAAATCAGTACATTCTGAGAGTGAAAGGGAGCACATTTTTAATTATGCTGGGACAACTGATAAATAATCTTGGACTGTCCTAGGCAGTTGGGATGTGTGGCTACTATATATCCAGGTGCAATAATGAACTATCTTTGTTTTGTATTTAAAAGGGAAAAAAGAACTTCTATGGTTCATTCTAGAATCCTCAGTTAAAAGGACTAAGTTAATTTAATATGATAGTGAATTAATTGACAGCACGTACACTTAAAGTTTGTTGTAAGATTTAAGAAAACTAGCCAACATTTCATTCACAAAAAGTTAAATGACAATGTTAAAAATTGTTTACTTTTCTGAAATCTTAGAATTTCTGAGAAAACATCTTCATAAGTAAGTCATATTGTCTCACATATATAGAAATCTTTTGTTTAATTATATCATTATTTCTGTTTTTTTAAAAGAACTCTATAAAACATAAGTAGAGATCCTCTATAAGCAGACATAATTAAATCAGCTTTCTCTTAACAGTCAGAATATTTGTTTTAATTTTCCCCAAATGAGAGAGCTTATTTACATTTGACTTTTTCTTCCTAACCTTAGTTCCATGATTTTGCTGATCGAAAGGATTGGGATGCGTTCCATCCTACACTGGTGGCAGAAGGGCTTTTTGCATTTGCAAATGTTCTGAGTTATCTTCGTCTCTTTTTTATGTATACAACCAGCTCTATCTTGGGTCCACTACAGGTAAATAATTCAAATTTCTTAAAGAACATTCTGTCAGATGTCATTATTATTACATCTTTCTACTTGTCCCCTTAAACATTGTTCTCTTATAATGTCACTTTGCGTTTGAAAATAATAAGCAGTTAGAAGAACATAGCATGTTTATCTACTTTGTTTCCGGCTTGCTGGTAATTCTTTGCTTTCAGGTATTCAGAGTTTTTTAAGCTATGGTCCATTGGCCTCCTCTCCTACTCCATGGACATAGATGAGTTTAAAAAATAGTTATACTTCAAGCACTAGAGTAACAAAAGTCTGCTTTGTACTAAAACGAATCTCACATGTAAAGTGATGTGTTTTCAGGTTCTGAGTATAATGGCGATCCAATGCAAACAATAATCATACTGGCTGATTTTGAAAATATGTGAGCTTTATTTAAAAAAAATCTCCACTTTTGTTTAATAAATGTTAAATGTAATGTTAGAAAATAGGATATTTGGGCAGTGCCTGTGGCTCAGTGAGTAGGGCATCGGCCCCATATACCAGAGGTGGCGGGTTCAAACCCAGCCCCAGCCAAAAACTGCAAAAAATAAATAAATAAATAAATAAAATTTAAAAAAAAGAAAAGAAAAGAAAATCAGATATTTAGAGCTAAAACCTCACAAAGGTTATGTAGCTCAGCTTTATCCTTTATAGTACTTTATAGTTAAGGAAATTGAGGTTTTGAGATGGCATGTGATTCGTCCAAAGCAGTATAATTATTATGCATCCAAGAATAAATTCAAAGTTAGTTGACACACAAAAAAGGGACTCACAATTGGTTGAATTTACCCCACAGAGCTTAGTAATTGATGTTTTTTAGAAGATGGGATCAACTCTGCTAGCTTTACATAGTATTCTATCTTATAATTCTGAAAATTTGAACAATGTTCATTTTTCCTTGGTAAGTCAAAATCTACTTAACAGTTTAGATTTCTTTTATATTTTTAAAGGAGATAATTTAAGTAAAAGGCATAATTACATTCTCCAAACAGGGATAGGAGAACAAAATATATAGGAAAAACCTGATTTGATGAGGCTTGCACTGTCATCCTACGACAGTGTTTCCTGAAGTGTGGCTCTCTTAACCAAGTCCTAAGAGATACTCTGAATTAAGTAAGTTTGGGACACACCATACATTGTATACATCTTTTGAGAATACACAGTGCAGCTCGGCGCCTGTGGCTCAACGGGCTAAGGCGCCAGCCACGTACACCTGAGCTTGCGGGTTCGAATCCAGCCTGGACCTGCCAAACAACGATGACGGCTGCAACTAAAAAATGGCCAGGCGTTGTGGCGGGCGCCCGTAGTCCCAGCTACTTGGGAGGCGGAGGCAAGAGACTCGCTTGAGCCCAGGAATTGGAGG
>CAUYRH010004413.1:0-17918 GCA_963574655.1 Perodicticus potto | reverse complement strand
TGCAGAATGCAACTGTCTTCTTATAATAACAGAAAATGCCATGAAGGCTATGTTAATCAGTTTGATGAAAATAGTTCAGATTGTATATGAAACCAGCACATTGTACCCCTTGATTGCACTATTGTACACAGCTATGATTTAGTCATAAAGACAATAAAATAAATAAATAAAAAATAAAAATTAAAAAAATATATTTGTAAACTAAAGACAGTCATTTAAATCAGGTCTACAATGGCTTCCTAAACACTGGATCTGCACCTTGCTTTTCTTTGAAATCCTCCATATCATCAACTATCCTTTCCTAACACCTCTTCAGACAATTTTCAGATTATGTAACAGCACTGAACTTGGTTACAAGAATAACCTTTCCCCTCCAACACTGCTAAGCATTTGAGTGATAGCCTGTTTGTAATAGTTGTGATAGGTTTTAATATTGCTACAAGAAAAAAGTACATTGGCAACGTTAGTTAGAAAATCTTTTATGTGAAAGATGAGTCCACTGAAAGAGATAAGGAGAGTTTTAACAACTAATCAAATTCTAGGTGAATACCCTAACTTCCATCCAAAGCAGACAGACGTACATGCAAATAGTTGCTGTTAACTAAGGCAATCACTACTCACGGAGCAATGATATGAACAGCATGGTTTTGAGTCACAGGACTTTTAAAATTTGCCATCTTCCTTGTATCTGAGGCTGATGCAGCTAGAGTAGGTGCTGATGGTTGGGAAACCATTCTGGCTTTCTTCCATGAGGTCAGAGAAACAGGGGTCATCTCCCTGACTGCTGGGCTGCCCCAGTAAGTCTGCTTATGGAGACTGAGTTCTTCTTCCCTCACGTCAAGCATGACAAAAGGGCATGTTGAATGTTTTGAATCAGCCAAAAGAAGTTGTTTTGAGATCAAAAGAGTTGCATTAAATTCAGGTTCAGGCACTAACCAGCTGTTTGACCATGGGCCAATTATATAACTTAATAGACTCTTGGTTTCGTTTGCAACATGGAGAAAATTCCTACCTTACAAAGTTTTTCTGATGATTAAAAAATCGAAAGCAGTGACTTACACTTTTTCTTTTACTGTAACTATGGGAAGAAATGAACCCAGTCTGCACATATATGAACGTGCAAGTCAATGTCAGTGAAATCCAAATCAAAGTTTCATGTAATGAAATCTAACCTTACTTTTTGAAAAGTACTCTGATAATTTTCTATATTACTTTATTTCCTTCCGGTTTTCAAAAATCCTGACCATACTTCACTAAATTGATTTCAAAACATATTCATAGGATAAAATTCAGTTTGGAAAACACAGACTTAATTCTCTCAATAAACATTCAATTCTCTCCTTTCTTCTTTTCTGTTCCTGTTAACACTTTAAGTATTTATTCCACTGTCTTCTAACGCCATATATTTTGATGAAAAAGTTCATGGTAATACAAATAATTGTTCTTCTATATGTAAAGTGTCATTTTTCTCTGATGACCACTTCAATATTATTTTTAGCAATTTGTATATAATGTGCTTAGGTGTTTTTTTTTCATATTTATACCTATTTGAAGTTCATTATACTTCTTAAATGTGGTGATTTATGTCTTTTACCAGTTTGGAAAGATTTTGGCCATCATTTCTTCAAAAGCTTTTTCTGCCATCTCTTCTATTTGTCTCCTTCTGGGCTTCTAACTGGATAGAGATGTTTTGCTGATGTTCCGCAGGACCTTGAGTGTCTGTCCATTTTTCATAATTCTTTTTCCTTTTCAGTTTTTTAATCACTTTTTCCCTTTCTTCTTCAGATTGGAAAGTTTCTATCGTTCTACCATTAAGTTACTTAATTCTCTCCTCTGCCCTCTCTATTCTGCCACTGATTTTAAAATTTCAGATGTTGCACCTTTCATTTCTCAGTTTTCTACTTGGTTCTTTTTTGTACATATCCTACTTCTCTACTATGATATTCTAGTTTCCCTTCATTGGAAACATCTTTTCTTTTATTCATCGAGCAGTTAGAATAGCTGCTATAAAGTCCCTGTGTTATATCGCTGGGCTATCTCGGTCATCTCCAGGTAAACCTCTGTTGATTGTCTTTTTTCTTGTCTTATATTCCTAGTTCATTATATGTCAAGTAATTTTGGATTCTATCCAGGACATCGTGAATGTTATATTTCACAGACTCTGAGTTTGCCTGTTGTCTTCTAAAAATGACTGAAGTTTTTGTTTCATTGGGCAATTACCTCGATTAGACTCATCTGCAATGGCTGGTGGTTCAACACACAGCTAAATTCTTTAAGCCTCAGCCGTTAATGTGAAGCTGCTTCATTCATGTTTAGATCAAGCAAAGGTTTCACAGAGATCATCCAAAGAATTTGGACTTCTATTTCTCTAGCTCTGTCTCCCCTAAATTACCCACTCTGATATGACTGCCCCAGCCTCCATCACCTGGTTCAACAGGCCACAGAAGTCTTAGCTATTCCATGTCAGCCATGTCTCTGGCCCATGCAGGCCAATGCTATAAAATTCAGTATGTACACTGTACAACCATATCCTCAAAGATTTGAATACCCTTGAAAATCTGCCCTCTTGTGTTCAATCTCCAGAATTCTTGTATACTTTTAAAAATTGAATCAGAGTTTATATATTTTGTCTGCAGGAGAGTGACTCTGTTAGGAGCACATTCCACCATAGAAGTAGAACTCACTCCTCCCATGACTTTTAAGGAAAACTGATCCTTTTTTAACAGTGCAAGGGGAGGGAAAATTAATCTTATAAAAAGCCTTAAAGGCTTCTATAAACCACAAACAAAGAAAAATAGCATTTCTTATCATTGAGGGAAGTGCAATAAATTATAATATTTGTGTAAAGTCAACTATGTCTATAGTTAAACTGAATATAAATAGTTGACAATCTATAGCAATGGGACAAATCTGACTCACTACTTTTTTTTTTTTTTTTTTTGCAGTTTTTGGCTGGGGCTGGGTTTGAACTCGCACCTCCTCAATATGGGCCCGGTGCCCTACTCCTTTGAGCCATAGGCACCGCCCCTCACTACCTATTTTTACATAACTTTTATTGAAACACAGCCGTACATTCATTTATATTGTCTTTTGCTGCTTTTGCACTACAATGACAGATCCGAGTAACTGTAACAAAAAGTATATACTCCACAAAACCCTCGATATTTACTGTGTGGCTTTTTACAGAAAAGCATTTTGTCAATCTCAGCTCTACACAATCCACTTAAAAGGCAGAGACTATCAGACCAGGGGATAAAATTTTAAAACTCAACAATATCCTGTGTACGGGAAACCTACTTTAAATATAAAGACACAAGTTAAAAGTAAAAGGAAGAAACAAGACATATGAAAGACCATGAAAACAAAGAGGAAATATTCTATTATTACTAAAGCAGACTTCAGGCAAAAAGGACGAAGTGGGGCATTTCATAGCTATATCCATGTCAATTAACTAAGGTGACTTAGAAATTCTAAACACATGCTCATACGATAACAAGATTCAAGATTCAAAATATATGAAGTCAAAATTGACAGAACTAAAGGAGATACAAAAACATACATGTCTCTCTTTCTCAGTATTCCGCAGAATCCAGAGGACTGAAATAAGAATATTAATTGCATTTGCAGCTGCCAAGAAGCATGTGCCAAGACAGGATTTAACATGAAAGTGATGTTTGTGGAAAGGGAGCAGGAAGCAGTAGATGCTTCTGAACATTGCAGTAGCCTGAGAGGGAAGAAGGCAAGAATGGGAGGAAAAGTGCCAGACCAAGAAAGGTTCAACCTGACCTTCTCGCCTATTAGAAGAGTTTTCCATTTCTAGGGCAAAAATGTCTTATGGTAATGACCTTAAAGCAGACACCAGGAAACCTGGCTTAAGGTGAACACAATGGTTCACCCAGAGGAGCCATAACTGGGGATGTTAGTCAATTATGCTCCTTGCAAGAGGAAATTTCAGTGATATATTTCACAGTCACCATAGTCCACTATGCGTCACATATTTATCTCAGGGAGAAGCTCTTCCTGAGGGAGAGTTTCACGGGTCTCCAAACATTCATTACCAAGGCCTTGGCAATTTCATGCCCTCAGATCCAGGTTGGGTCAGATATCTGTTTAATTACAATGGGCCAAGTTAGTAAGTACCAGAAGGCATCCAAGTGGCTCACCTATCCCTCCCTGCTCTGTTTCATAAAAGCAGGCACACAAGTCTTATTCCTTGTGAATGTCAAAAATATTTTATAACACATTTTTAAAATTTAAAATTGAATAAAGCATAGTTTATTTTTCTTTTGATACATAGTTTCACTCTGTTGTCCAGGCTAGAGTGCTGTGGAGTAAGCCTAACTCACAGCAACCTCAGACTCCTGGGTTCCAGTGATCCTCCTGCCTCAGCCTCCTGTATAGAGACTACAGGTGCCTGCCACAATGCCCAGCTAATTTTCCTGTTTTTAGTGAGATGGGGTCTCACTCTTGCTCAAGCTGGTTTCAAACTCCTGAGCTCAACCTATCCACCCACCACAGCCTCTCAGAGTGCTAGGATTACAGGTGTGAGTCAAAGTGCCCATCCCAAGTATAATTTTATAATGTGAATCAGAGCTATATAGCTGTTATTCAATTTCAATGGAGAAAA
This sequence comes from Perodicticus potto, assembly GCA_963574655.1. Classification (NCBI taxonomy): domain Eukaryota; kingdom Metazoa; phylum Chordata; class Mammalia; order Primates; family Lorisidae; genus Perodicticus; species Perodicticus potto. The sequence goes on along the minus strand of CAUYRH010004413.1, from coordinate 13,291 downwards.
ACTTTGTTATCAATTACAGAATATCTACTGTATTTCATAGGCAAGGTAGAAATGGCATAATCACAACTATTCCACGTTAGAAATAGTTATTCCATTTCTCATTATGCAGGGAACTATCCAGGGATTTAAAACTGTACTGGGAGAGAGAACATATTTGTGGGAGACGCAAGACCCTCAAATATAAAAGGCAAACAAGATTTCTACCTGAGAATTCAACTAGAAAAATCTGCACAAAATAGAGACTGGCCATCTGTAAAAGAAAACCAACAATGACCAGGAGCCAAGACTAGAACTGCATAATTCAGAAAAGAAGCCAAATCAACTTCATTTTACTCTTTCTATAAAAAAACTATGTAAGGAGAAGGGATGTGATTATCATGGAAAGGTAGGAAAGAGGGATTAAAAGATCACACCTGATGAGTGAGCCTTCAGCACCACTGGAGAAAATTACTCAGCTGTTACTGACATCCAGGTCCTTTTGTTTATCCTGATGGTGGGGATGTTTGACCTTGCATCAGGCCCACATGTTCAATGCGTCACTTAGCTCTGAGAGTCATGAAAATACCCACACCAGAGATAAGGATTAAAGACGTGCACCACAATTAATCATCTATTCTGTAAAGACCAAACTAACTCCATCCGTTCCTCAGCCTTCATTTTGCAGCAGCATGCAAACCGAAAGCGTTAAGTAACTCACTCCCTCCCCCGCCCCTCGTCCTTGTGTCTGCCCTGAGTGATAGCAACTCCTTCCCAGACTAGCCAAGGACAAGTATTACTCAGTCCCCTAGACCTCTATCAGCTCACCCCACACCCCCTCCCTTTTTCCTTTCTGTACCCTTAAAAACCCCCTCTTTTTCCAGGCCGCGGGTTTATCCGTTTTCCTGCTGTGCCAGGTGTGAGAAACCCCCAGCCCGGGCTGATTTGTAAATAAACCTCTTGCTATTGCATCGGATTTAGCCTCTCGGTGATTTATGTGGGGGATCCCTTAAGCTGGGCACAACAATTCTACAAACATAACCTACATCTGACAATGAGTAAATCTAGTTTGAAGGATGTAATTAAAGCAGCATTTAGTAAGTTTTTTAAAAAATGAATTGTTTCATGAAAGCTGTAGTTACAATAGAAATTCAATGAACTGATATTGTCATTTATTTTTATTATATACATCAAACCCTTTACTCCTCAAAACTGCAGTTGACTCACATGTATATTCAATCTGACGATTTCGGGAAGAAAGATTTTGGAATCTCCATAATAGCTTGGTTTGCAGAAAACTCATTGTTAGCTTAAGATCAACTATTAGAATAGGAAACTCTTTTAAATAATGTAAGTGAGGGTAGAAAGGAAGACACCGGGCTCCTGAAATGTAAAAAGTGCACTGCGGAAGACATGGGCAAGCATGTAAATAGAGTTGTGAGCACTCTGCAGATAGGGCCTGACCGACTTGGAGCTCATCAGCACTGATGAGGCACTAACAGCATTCAGGTACACTTCAATCAGAACCAGATTACACCATTAAGATTAATGAGGCACAAGAAGACTTTAATGAATAAAAGAGGGCTGGTATTAAAATCTTTTTCATACCTTTTACTCATTTTGGCAACAATTTGGTTAACATTGCAGTCACATCTCTCTTTGGTAGACAGGTAAAAGTTTTAGTTATTCAAGGTTTTATTTGTAACACACTATATTCAAGATACTCCTGGGCACAACTTTTTAATATTCATTTAAAGGGCTTATTGCCGTAAAGAAAGATGGTGACTTTTCCTCTTTCATATTACATCGATGGAACTGGATCAGGTTCTCCTTAGCAAAGTGTCTCTAGAATGAAAGAAAAAGTATCCAATGTATACATCCCTAATATGAGGCAAATTTATATCTTTCAAGTGTAGGCTACAGCCCACTTATTGCACAAGAAGATAGGGAAAGGGGAGAGGGAGGGAAGGGGAAGGAGAGGGACGGTGGGGGGAGTGAGGATAGAGGGCGGGATCACACCGGTGGTACATATTTGAAGGGTTAGGAGAAAACTTCTAAATACGGATCAAAATTTTTCTCACAAAGTAATGAGAAAGTCTCTTGAAGGTTATCACAATCAGGTTGATGAAAATATCTTTGATTGTATCTGAAGCCCGTACACTGTACCCCATGACCGAATTATTGTACACAGATATGATTTAATAAAAAAGAAAAGATAAAAAAAAAAAAAAAAAAGAAATCCAATAGAAATTCAGAAGCTGAAGAGTGTAATAGCTGAAATAAAAATTCCTTACAAGAGATCACCATGAGATTGAACAGGCAGTAGAATCAGTGAGCTGGAAGACAGGTCAATTGAAATTATCCAATCTGAGGAGCAGAAAGAAAAAATGAAGAAAAGTGAGCAGAGTCTTCTGGGACACCACTAAATGTACCAACACACACAGAGTCCCAGAAGGAGAGGAGAAGAAGGAACAAAAAGAATATTTAAAGAAATAATGGCTGAAAACGTAATACGATGAAAGACATATGCTCCAAGTAGGATAAACTCAAAAGAGATGCACGCTGAGACACATAATAGTGGCTATCATTTATTGAGTGGTGGTTGCTACTGCTAGTAATGCTGCTCTTATTACACACTAACTCCATTAAGCAGGGCAAGTGTTGGCATCCCACATTACTCAGCTTGTCATGTAAAGCCAGGGCTGACTCCAAGGCATTGTGGTTAAAGGGCAGAGCATAGTCTTTGGGGAAGGTCTGCATTCCCCTGCCTTTTAGTAGCTCTGTGGTCGAAGCCAGTAACGTAATTTCTCTGAACGGCAGTTTTCTTATCTTTGAAAACAAATATCCAGACAAATTTCAGGGCAGTGCATTTCCGTGAGGATTAAATGTAGGATTTCACACATGGCACATAGGGCAGCACCTGACAGTGTCAGCACATAGAAGGGGCTTGACTTGTGAGGGTATTGTGAGATGGGGATATCCTGGCACAGAGATCTTTGGTTTGCTTGAGAGCCCAGAATAGTGTCTGGTATGGAGTAGGTGCTCCATATGTATTTGTTGACTAATAAACCTGAAAGAGTAGGGATAACCATCATCTAGACCAGGAAGTGTTGTGTGAATGGATTACACCATAGTAAAATTCCTTCTATGTTTTTTTCCAAAGATAGAGGACGGAAATATTAACAAAAGCAGGAAAATCTGTCATATAAAACCCAGGATATTTCTTAAGGTACTTTAATATCAACAGTAATGAAGCATAAGGTAAATGCCAACTGAGCATTTGTGGGCTTTTCCTCATTCCATAAACTCTCCCAGACTTTTGGGAGAAACTTTTGTTGCCCCTGCCTTACACTGGTGAGGAATCAACCTATGGGACAGCATCTCTGAGGAGTTTGGGAGCATGCCACTTTTCTGAGCTCCCAAATGTGATGGGTTATCTCAGATGAGAAAATTGGTTGTTCATTCTAATGTTTTTTTGGATGCTAGAAAAAAATCATAGCTGACCTGTTCCTTTGGCGGTTTCTCAATTAAGGCAAACGTGTGTGAATAAACAGGCTGGATGTTTGCACAGGGAGGCTTTCTTCAGTTATAAGGGGAATGATGAAGAAGACCATCAAGGTGGTGTTCTAAGGAGGAGAAAGTAGGAGTAGAGTCAGAACTCTGAGAAGGCACGTAATTTTAGGGATCACAAAGGAGGTTGGCATCCTGGAATTTAGCATAATTATTAAAAGAAAATTTTGTTGCTTATAATGAGCTTTTCTATTGGGAATGCCATGCTTCCTTTTTGTTTTATATTATGAATTCTATAAATAGTTTCCCATTTCTTAGTGGAAATTACTTCTAGGGGGCAAATGATTAGTTTGCAATTGAGAGAAATGAAAATTGAGATCATTTTATCCTTAGGCCTGGCCTTGAAAAAAATACATACCCTCACCATTCCATTAATTTTCTGCTATCCACATAAATGAGTATAATTAGATAACATTCTCTACATTTTAACTTAATCATGCATTAAAGACATACTTTAACACATTCACTATTCTTGTTTGAAATATAATTTATTTGGTATAACATAGAGAAATAGCCTTCATACCATAGTTTTTCCTACCACTGGCTGCTCAAACATGGTACATTCCTATTCTTTTGCCCTTCAAAACCTACTGGTATGGATAAAATGGGAAACTGCCAGTAGCCTCAGGGCTAGTTCTCCTTTCTCCTTTCCTTTTTGAGTCACAGAAATTCTGTGTAACATGAATGGGTTTGCATTCTGAATGGGTCAGAAATCTGAGATCTTCTTGAAAGCAAGGAAGGATTCTTCCCTCAGAAACTCAGGGACTCAGGAATCCTTTGGCAATTAACAAACATTTTGTTTGGCTGTGGAATTGGCTGTCAACATTAACAGCCATTTGGCCTTTAACAACTGTAGGCAGAACTCTAGATTGCTGCATTCAGGCCAGATCTAAATAATGTATTTACAGAAAGCATAATTTGTGACCTGAAAGATGTAGTTGAACAACTGTGTGACCCAGGTCTACCAGTGTGTGCCCCTGGGCTCTGTTCTGGTCAGAAGCAGTGGCAGTTGAGTTGCACATTTGGGAACATAGGACCGTCATTCATACCCACGTCCAAGCACCAGCTTGGTACTAAATGTAGGAGGATGCCTTGAGGAGGGAACAATTGTTTCTCTAGTTTCTTTTTAGAAGAGAAGTTTGCTGGTGAGAAAAGCAAACAGGATAGAAATGGCTTCTGTGATGGGACTATTGAAAACTCTGTTGGCAAAGCTGTGTGAGTTATGGGTTGTGGAAGTCTTGGAGGTCGAGGTTGTGGAAATCTTAGAAGTTGAGGTTGTAGACATCTTGAAGTTTGAGGTCATAGGACTCTTGGTGGTTGAGGTCATTGGGCTCTTTGTGGTTGAGGTTGTTGGACTCTTGGCTGTCCAGGTCGTAGGACTCTTGGTGGTTAAGGTTGTAGGACTCTTGGTGGTCAAGGTCGTAGGACTCTTGGTGGTCAAGGTCGTAGAAATCTCTGTGGATGAAGTTGTAGAATTCCCTGTGTCTGAGGTTGTTAAATTCTTGGTGGTTGAGGCTATAGAACTGTTGGAGGTCAGGGCTGTGGAATACTTGGAAGTCAAGATTGTGGTGGTTCCTGGAAAATAACCAATGGCATCAGCATCTCTGTTGGTTGGGTGCTCAAAAAAGGAGGCTAATCTGATAGAATTTGAGAGCTGGATTCATGAGCTAAATTAAATAAACACTTCTCCAGTACCAAGTGTGTGCAGAGAAGGGGGAATGCTAATGGGTACAGAATGGTAAAAAACAAAAATAAGGAAGAAACCTTCTTTGTCCCTAAGGTCTGCACAGTCCTACGGGGTGGGAGTTGGGGTTGGGGCAGCTAATGAATTTATATAACTGCTGAGTTTGTTGTTGGGGTAGGTAGGCTTCCCTTGAATTTCTTTATGTCTTTAATATTTTAGGTTAATCAGTGAAAATATGGTCCAGAATGGCACAATTTTATTTTCTTCTTGCAGATTTTCAAGGGGTTGTAAGAACTAGATATCACCCAGACCTGAGGACTGCCATCCTGCTTTAAAGTTAGTGGACAGACGTCCTGTTTAAAACCCTGACTCTTTCTCTGTGGTTTCTAAGGCACTAGTCATTTTTACATGCAGGTTTGTTTTTTTTTTTTTTGATGTTGGCTTTCTGAGTTATCTTGCAGAGAAGCAGAGAAAGCCAGGTTTGTAATCTAGGGCGCTTGTCTGATCCTGGACACCTGGAGCTTGGCAGGGATACCTCCAAGGTTTTGGTGTACGTCGAAGAAAAGTGGGGAAAAAAGTACGAGATATGGAATAGGACCCTAGACGAGTGTGTAAGGAAGAGGGAGAAGGGAATAATCTAGTAATTTACTTGGGCCTGAAGGATCTCTTGCTAGCCTGGAGGGGGCCTTCTAGTTCAGTGGCATTATCTTATTTCATTAAGCATTTCCCCAAGACAAATATTTCTCTGGCATCCCACTGAGCCAGAACATTGGAACATGAGCACTTTCTTTTTTAAAGCAGATTTTAATAACCTGGAGCTAAGGGGTCCTGACTAGGAAAAAACCAGTTTGATGAAAAATACTTCAAATTGTATATAAAACCAACACGTTGTACCCCGTGATTGCATTAATGTACACCGCCATGATTTAATAAAAACAACAACAACAACAAAAAAAACCCACTTTTTTTTTCCTTTTAGCATTCACACAATAATTTATCTTGGAAATGTTCTTAAGAAAGAAGATATCAAAAGTCTCAGTCTTCCTATAGAGGTCAAGCCACCAAGGAAATAGGAGTTTCAGACCATAAAGGCCGGGTGCAATGGCTCACGCCTGTAATCCTAGCACTCTGGGAGGCCGAGGCAGGTAGATTGCTTGAGCTCAGGAGTTTGAGACCAGCATGAGCAAGAGCAAGACCCCATCTCTACTAAAGATGTAGTCCTATCTCCTTGGGAGGCTGAGGCAAGAGGATCACTTGAGCCCAAGAGTTTGAGGCTGCTGTGAGCTATGATACTCTACCCATGGAAACAGACTCTGACTCAACAACAACAAAAAAAGTTTTATCAGGCACGATCACTTTAAAATTCGTTGTTCAAAATAATTTCTCCCTTTGAACACATTTTGCAGTTTATGGCTGGCAGGAAAATGGGCATCATACTAGACGTTTTTCAGTGTTGGGGGGAGGCTCATGAGGAATATCTTTTATGAAGCACTGAGAGAGACTAATGCTTCTTGTTCTTCACTGAATCTTGTACGCTTACCTAAAGACTTCATTAAGAAAGATTATTTTTATGGTTTTGATGTGAGTCCATGATAAGTGGGGAAAAGGTATAAGATAAGGAATAAGAGGTCTTGTTTTGCCATTTACTTTCTGTGTGGCCTTAGGCAAGTTACCTATTTTTCTGAACTTCATTTCTTGAATTTTTTATAGCTTCTTAGATGGAGGTAAGAGAAAAGGAAGGGGACAGAGAAGAAAGAAGAGAGAAGGGCAGAGGAGCCTCAGGGAGGTGTGAAGTTGGAAGCTGCAGCCTGTGAAAAACCAGTGGAAATTCTTGGAGTCAGTGGTGGCCAAAGGATGCTTTAAAAACTAAGGAAATTATTGATATATCTATGATGTCATTCTTCTTTGTGCAACTCCCCACCCACCACCCCCATTTTCTTTAAAACTCTTTGGTTGAAGGATATTTTACCCAGGAAGGCCTTGTGTGAGTAGGAATTCTTTGTGGAAATTGAGGAAGATGTTAATTTTCATATCAGTAGGTAGTGAAGAGAAACTGCTTCTATGGAAGCAGGAATTTGGAGTCACTGGTGGCTGAGAATAGAAGGCTCCTAGAAATTTGCAGAAATCTTGGGGAAGGCTTATGTTATCCACAGGGCATGGGTTAAGGGGTTGGGCAAATCTTAGGGAGGTCTCCAGGTACTGGGAGACTTAACTGATCTCTGGGTAACACATGTTTAGAAGACTCTCTTATCTAGGACATCCACAAAGTAACTTTCCAGGCTGATTGAGTTCAGTGGCAGACATGCCGATGGTCTGCAGAGGAACTCACCTTTGCTGTGCAGTTTCAGAGTAGAAAGTGAGACCGGGTGGTAGTAATGGAAAACGTAGGCTCTGTGGAAGGAAAATCAGTGAGAGACCAGTGAGAACCTCTTGTGGATGGAGTTCACAAGCTTAGCTCCCGTTTCTGACTTCTTGGAGGTTCCCAACATCTTAATTCCTTTTGTGCTCACTTTCTCTATGGCACAATTAGCAGATCATTAATGTTGGTCTGCTTTGTATTCTCTTGACTAAGAGTCTCCATTATGTTAAGTGGCCTCCCGATGACTTCTTCCATTCCCCCATTCCTGCTAGCTTCACCACTCTGAACTCCTGTACACCTCTGGTCTTTGTTCCAGCCAGTATGTCTGCCAATAATATGTCTGTGTCTCCTAGTCACATCTGCCCATAAATTCAATGGTAACTTTCTCTATAAACTTTTTTCTCACTATTGTCATTAACCCAGACAGATTTCCATAAGGGAACAGTGACCACCTATTGCACTGACTTGCTGTGAGCCTCTCTCCCCATGAGAGGACCAACTTCTCAAGGACAGGTTCTCTTGTCAGCAATGCCTGACACATCACAGGTGCTTCATACTTATTAGATGACCTGTACAGCTTGATCTGATGTTAGTAGATCAATGGCACCATTATTCATACATGCAACAAATAATTAATGAGAAGATACCACATGTCAGTTGCTGTAGTTGAGCAGGACTGCGTCTGTAAGTAGTCTACAAGACTTCTTCTGGAAGTGCCACTGGTTTTCACCCTTGTGGCACTTACAGTTTCTTTAGGGGGCCATATTTTAGAATAATGATTGACTATACTTAAGTAATTGATCGTGGTTGTGATAAAGGCTCTGATGAAGTAGAGGAGATAATGAGAGTGTGTAACAGAGAGGCCTCTTGTGATCAGGCCGTTCTGGGAGCGCTGTCCTGAGGAACTGGTGTTTAAGCTCAGTGATCATTTCTGTGTAGGTCTTGCATCCCTAACCTTACTGTAATGTCTTATGGGCAGGAACCTCTTCACCTGTTCCTTGTTCCCCCTCCAGCACAGTACCCGTCACTGTGGAGTTCCCTGCTTTCTGTGTCCCCCAGAATGTGTGAACAAGCAGAGGGGCCAGCAGGTGCGGATGTGTGAGAAGGGGTCTGGACACCACACTGTCAGTGGGTTGTGCCGTATTGTCTGTTAGCTGTTGTTGCCTGGGGGGAAGTCCTATCCGCAGTTGCTTCTGGCTGGCTTCTAAGCACCTACTTAGAAGTCATTGTGGGGCTGGATTTTTGCAGCTCCCTCTGGATTCTACTTTGGTACATTATCATCCAGTTTAAATATAGAGAATTTGAAAGAAAAAGGGTGCTTGGTTATTTCTATGTATATTGAGCATAACTGGTGTATGGGTGTGTGTGTGTGTGGTAGGTAATCTGTGTGATGGATGGTGTCTGTGTGGTGTATTATGAGTTGTGTGTTGTGTGTGTATAGTTTCCTACAGATGGCGGAGAATGTAGCGAGGCAGAAATGAGGTGCAGCTGCTGAATTCTCCATATCACATCTAGATAGGATTTTCAGTCCTCCAAAGCCCATGTAAAACTGCATAAACTCAATATGAAAATTTAAAAGCCCAAGGCAAAGATGGGTTCTTACTGTAGATTGACTTCAGTTATATTCGTCAAATTAGGAGCTATCCAGCCTGTTGTGATGACGTCTGGGACTTTCTGGTAATACACAGCGGAGTGGTTTTTGCATTGCCTGTTGTCCTCTATCCACATGCCCACGGGGGTGCCATTCTGGTCCAGTGATCGCATGACCACAGAGCTGGCGTGGCCATTCGCAGGGACCCAGACTAAGAGGAAATAGAGAGGAAAGATCAGCCACCTGTTCAAGGCGCCCCACTTGCTCATGGAGTGAGGGAAGTGGGATCAAAATCATGTGTAAAAAAGAAAATTACAAAAAGTATAGATATACGGGATGGCCCCATTTTTGTAAAAGAAGTTGAAAGTCAGGAAGAAAATACATCAAGATATTATTAACTGTGCATAAGGACACTTGCACTAGGCTGTTTATCGCAGCTCAATTTACAATCGCCAAAACGTGGAAACAGCCTAAATGCCCACCAACCCAGGAATGGATTAACAAGCTGTGGTATATGTACACTATGGAATACTATTCAGCCATTAAACAAAATGGAGACTTTACAGCCTTTGTAATAACCTGGATGGAAGTGGAACACATTATTCTTAGTAAAGCATCACAAGAATGGAGAAGCATGAATCCCATGTACTCAATTTTGATATGAGGACAATTAATGACAATTAATGACACGTTGGGGATGAGGGAAGGGGAGAGCAGAGAAAGAATGAGGGAGAGGTGGGGAAAGGAAGAGCAGAGAGAGGGAAGGAGTGGGGGTGGGGGTGGGGCCTTGGTGTGTGCCACACCTTTTGGGGGCAAAACACGATTGTAAGAGGGACTTTACCTAACAAATGTAATCAGTATAACCTGGTTTCTTGTATCCTCAATGAATGCCTAACAACAACAACAAAAAAAGATATTATTAACTGTGGTGATTTCTTGGCAGTGGGGTTACAGATGATTTTCACTTTCTTCCTAGTGCTTTTTTGTGTTTTCCAAATTTCCACAATAAAAAGTAGACAAAAGAAAACCTCTACTCTGGCTTTGCTGAATATTAGGCAGAGATCCTGGGAGTGAATCTCTTCTCTGGGCCGGGGCCCATGTGTGCTGTAAGGGGGGAAAGCCTGTGTGTGTGGCCTCTTCTCTAAAGGTATGTGGAGACAGAAACGGCTGGTGTCTGTGACAGGCCAGGTGGGCCAAGTACTTGTTTTTGGCCCCAGAAATGCTGATTCTCCTGGCGTGTGTTGTTGGGGGTGTGGGAAGGGGTGCTTCTGAGCCATGGGGCTAATCCAAGTGTCTGTCGAGGAACCCCTGAGAATTTTCCTGCATTCAGGCATTCCTCTGGGGACCCCAGCCTAGCATGCACTCCAGGGCCCCCCCCCCCAACACTTGTAATCCCACTTGTTTATTTTAGCCTTCTGATATGTAATGGGGAAAATATTTAAAGAGAATATTTCAGTCTTTCTATTTCTTTCCACAAAAGATCCCTTGTGAGAGAATCTCCTAATGCTATCTATGGTGGTGTTTTCTCTAGGGCCTTTTTCAGCCACTGAGGTTTTTTCACAACTTCACAAAGCAAAGAAGATTGATCATATGGCCAGAAAGGGTCTTGGATCTGAATTCTGATTCTAACACTTAAGAGCAAGTCATTTCGATTCTGAGCTCCAGTTTCCTTATTTTTCATCACCTGCCCCACAAATATTTCTTGAATGCCCACTTTGCTCTGTCCTGGTTCTAGATTTGGGGATAATGATGTGATCCCTCATTATCTGAGATTATGATACCTATTTTGAAAGGTTCCTGGGAGGATTAAAGAAAAGAACATGAAGATTTTAATATATGGTGGGTATTGGCCAAATTATGATTGTTATTATATGACTTTTAGCACACTGCGTTTCTCTGTTCTAATTGTTAGTTGTACCAGTCAGGGTCGGATGACACAGATCAACAAGCCCCAGCTTGCTCTGTGAGCACCTGTTCAAGACCTGCGTGTCAGGTGTGGTGAAGGTGAGGAATGATGGCGTCACCTCTGCATGGGTGCATGCTTGCTTCTGAACTTGCTTCTGCTTCCCCTCTACCCTGGTTTAGGTCCTCCTTTCTCCCCTCCTAGACACCGCATTGTCTCGATTTCTGGTTAGGTTCTTCTCCCTCCAAATGGTCTTGCCTCATGCTATGGCCAGACCAGCCTTCATCCCATAACACATCTATCAGAACATACTCCTGGCCCAATCTTCAAGGTGTCCTTCCTTCCAGATCATCTCAACATTTCTGCTCTTAGGTTTCTGCCTCTGATCTGTTGATGACAGACCCAGCACATGGCTTTTAAGACCTAACAAACCTAGCCTCATCCCAACACAGGGCACCCTCACTCCTACTCTTCTGCAAGAAGAGTACCTGCCCCTGGTCTAGAATCCTTCCCTGTTGTCATGTGTGCTGTTCCCACTTCCACTCTCAGATCCTGCTTATCTCCCACCTGCACACCAATTTAGCCCTCTTTTCCTCTCATTCCTGAAATATTGATGGATTTCGCTGTAGAATTAAGTACTTAATTATATTCTCATCTGTGCTAGGCTCTGTGGTTTCATCTGTGTTGGGATTTGGCAAGCCCAGTGTCAAGAACTAAATAACTGCTTATTGATTGATTGAAAAAGTCATGAATCTGATGGTATATAGTGTCCTTAGAGCTGAAAGTTCAGGGCAGTCAAATTATGTCCTTGTTACCCAGAGAAGTGAAAAAGGGACATTGGAGGCAGTTGCTTGCTCAGCACAGTCTTCATGTAAATGTCACCGTGTTAAGGGTTTCTTTCATGATACCAAAAATGACCCAGGCAACTTGTACTAAGATGTTGCTTGAGCTGCAGTTGTCTCTTGGGACCGACCAAGCCTTTTATACATGGTTTATCAATGTTGACATAACCCAAAATTTGAAAATAATTTCCAAACTAAAATAAGGAAAAGCTGTTGGCCTGGACGGGTATTTACTCAGAGTTCCCAGAAGTCTCCAGTTCTGGCAAGGACCCTCTGCAAGGCAGTCCTGGAGCCTTCTATGTGACTGTTGGTGTGGAATCTGGCACTTCACATCTCTATTCATGGGCATAGGATTTTAACCCTCAACTTCAGTCATTTGTACAGTAAGTCATGAAGCTTTCCTAGCCCTTCTCTGTCCTGAGATGGAAGCTGAAGCCTGGGGGTGCATGGCACGTGCAGGTTTTCAAGGACCCTTAGTTCTTTTCCTCCGTCTCCTGCCCTGGGCTCCACCTGATGTCTCTGCTCTGCTGTGATTGCCTCTTCATTCATGTGGATCTCTGGACTCTCCCTTTCCTGTTTCCCCACTTTCAGAGGGCTCCTGCGTCTCCCCCTCCATCATCTTTCCATGATTGATTTCTCTGAGATAAGATGAGATCAGGCATGTTCAGGAGGAGCCACAGACTGATTTCTCTTTTTTCCATTTCAACAGCAAAGTCTTTCACCTTGAGACATGTGACCTTGCACCAGGGGCTTGTAATCTCCTTTGCCTCTAACCCCACCAGGTTCTTCTCCAGGTCACACATATGACCACCTGGTGCTCATCTTGAATGACAAGATTATCTTTCCACCCCTGTCAGGACAATATCCACTGGCTAAGAAAGTGGAACATAGTTGGCCCTATCACAACTGAAGGACTTAGTGGCAGTCTCCATAAAAGATTAGGACAAAGGCAGGCTGGGGTGAGTGTGTGAAGGCTTGCTGCGGCTATTCAGATGCTGACGTCTGGAATCCAGACTTTGGGTGTTGATGTCACCCTGCTGGTCTCTGCAAAATTTGGTTGGACTTCAAGAAGAGACAGGATACCATGATCCAATGATTTTCAACTGATGTGCCATGGCACACTGGTGTGCTAAGAGAGGATCTTAGGTGTGTGGTGAAAATTTTTAAAGATCATTAATTAACTTATTTTCAAAAGCAGTTCAAAGCACAGTATTTTTTTTTGCTCTTTTTTTTTTTTTTGAGACAGAGCCTCAAGCTGTCACCCTGGGTAGAGTGCCGTGGCATCACAGCTCACAGCAACCTCCAATTCCTGGGCTCAAGCGAGTCTCCTGCCTCCGCCTCCCAAGTAGCTGGGACCACAGGCGCC
>CAUYRH010004412.1:0-52276 GCA_963574655.1 Perodicticus potto | reverse complement strand
TAATATAGAGCTAATTTATAGCTTTCAGATGAAGGCTGAAACCCAATTATAGCACAAGAATACAGGGAAAATGGAAAGGGAGGGGAGGGGAGGGGGGAGGATGGGTGGAGGGAGGGCAACTAGTGGGATCACACCTACGGTGCATCTTAGTAGGGTACTGATGAAACTTATTAAATGTAGAGTATCAATGTCTTTATATAGTGATTAAGAAAATGTTATGAAGGCTATCTCTCACAGTACAATCAAAATGTTTCTGATTGTATATGAAGCACATTCTGCCCTATGATTGCACCAATGTACACAATTATGATTTAATAAAATTATTATTAAAAAAAAAGAAGAAGAAAAAGGACTGGGAGCCCTGGGCTCTCTTTGAAGCCATGGACAGACCACGTTCTGCTACATATAAATCAAGGGAGAGCTGACACAAAACATTAATTTAATACTATTTAACCTCCTTCACCCTAACTATTTTGGCCCAGGAGGAATTTCCCCTACCTGGTGGACCCTCAGGTCTTCCTCCTCCAAAAAACAGCTGCTTTTCCTATTTAAAATAATGATCATAGCTATTCAATCTCTGATAGCCTGACTACTATTAAAGAACTTGGGTGGAATCTGAGAATCAGAGAAAAAAGATGCTCTCCCCAAAGTGACCTAAGGTGAACCAAGAAGAGAGAAGTTATCACAGCAGCAGTTAAATTTAACTACTCAAACCCAAGGGTTACAAGCCCTCTGAACAAGAAAGGAAAGAAATTAACCAACTACCAATGAGGAAAAGAGTTTTGGGAAGTAACTGGGCAAAAAGTGTCCCCCATCCTTGCTTTCAAAAATGGTATAAAAGCTAGCCTGGCTGCACAGACAATCAGTGAAAATATAAGAAAACTGTAGTAAGTCTAATGATGGTCCTTAAACTTTAGCTTGTTCTTGAAAAAAAAACAGCATATAATAGCACACTCTCCTAAATCACTACAGAATAACCTTCATTGTGGCAGATCCTTTTACTGCAAACCTTTGCAGGTTGCATCTGCTTCACACACCACCATTGGAAGCAAACTTTGAGAACAGAGAAAAGAAGAAAAAGGAAGATTTAAACCAATACAAATCAATTATGCACCAAAAAAAAAAAAAAAAAAAAAAGGTCCCAGTTTAGCCTAAATAGGGAGGTCCGGTGAGAAACAAGACAGAGAGGAAAACAGACGTCTGGCTAACTCCCAAGGCAGAAATCATGACTCATCAAAGCTTTCGGAGGGGACAGAACGTAAGCAGACTGCATTTCTCTTGAGTTCACCTTTGGGCCAAGAAATGCTCTCTGAACTGGGAACAGAGACTCTTAGGTGTTTGTCCTGGGCCTGTAACAACTGGATGCGAGACCTTGAGCGAAATCCCTCAGGGCTCTGAGCCTTGGTTTCCTCATCGGTGGGTGGGTGATCACCAAGGTCCCCTCTAGCTGTAATAGTCTGTCTGCACTTGAGATTCTGGACCCCATAGATCTGAAGGGAATTGGTCCACTGGGGGGAGCTACAGAACCTCCCCCTACCCACAAACTCCAGGGCTCCAGGGCTCCAGGGCTCCAGGGCTCCAGGGCCCCAACTCTGGGTGGCTCTGCTGTGGAGAGCCAGTGGCTCTTGCTGTCTACAAGAGCCCTGCTCCATGTAAAAGGGGGGACCACAATTGCAGGAGTCCAGTTCCCGCGGACTCTGCTCCCTTCAGTTCCGGAAGTAACTCCCCTTCCCCCTGCCCCGGGCTTAGATGCTCCAGAGATGAAGGCCAAGGTGACTGCTGCCAGGAAAGCCTAGAGGGGAGGCATACAGAGAAGGGGGCCTGGAGAGGTCGGGGGAGGTGATCCAGGCAAGGCAGAGAAGAGGCGTGCAGACCAGGCAGGAGGAGGGCAGCCCTTATCAGCTCCGTCTACCCCACTAGCTTGGCCCCTGGAGTTGGTCCCCTCAGCTCCTGGCTCAGAGGTAGGGGCGGTCTGCTGCCAGAGGGACAGTGCACGCGGTGCCTGCGGCTAAGACCCCGGCACTCCCCCTCGGTCTCCGCCCCTAACCCTCAGCCCCGTCTGTGCTAGGGAAGGCAGCAAAACAAAACAAACTAGTGCCGGCTTCCTGTTGTGCAACCGAGTCCTGAGTAAGTCGAGGGCCGAGAGGGCGCCACGGCTTCCCGGGGTGGTGGGACCTTAGCACTGCCCCGCCCAGCTGGAGCAGGGAGCCACCGCTGGCCTGCTGCCCCCAGGAGAGCGCCCTGGCCCCATCCCCCTCCCAAGCACGTCCTGACCCTCTGCTCCCCTTTCACTTCTCATGTCCCAAACACCCCCCAACAAGTCATAGGGCACAACCGGTGGAGCCAGAAAGCTTGCCCCAAAGTTTCTCCCTCCAGGTACCTAACTGAATCACCCATAGAATGACAAATCATCCAGGGCCAAGATTTCCAGACACTTGGGTGACTTCCTTTCTCCCCCCACCCCCCACCCCCCCGAGGTGACTTGTCAGCTCCAGTGAGTAACTTGGAACTGTCGCTAGGGGCAAGGTGTGTGTCTAGCAGAGAGCCGGCAGCTCACTCACGCTTTCCAAAGAACAACCCCTGACGACTTCAAAATACACACAGGGGTCATTTATAGGGACCGGAGCCCTGCGCGGAACAAAGTCTCTGAGACTGAGACATTTTCCAAACAGTGCTGACATTTTGTCGGGCCCCATAAAGCGTAAAGGCGAGGTGACGAACCCGGCGTGGAGTGTTGGTGTCTGAATGTGTCTGCTAATTTGCTGCGTGGGAAGTTACAGTTAGTTACAGATCCGGTGGCTACGCGTTGCTCCTGGACAGGTACCGGAGACAAGTATGGGTAACCTGAGCCCAATGACCTCCTGGAGCTATGGGGACACCAAGTTGGGTGAGAACCAAGCGTGGAAAACAGACTTCGTGGGACTCCACAAACACGTGGGAAGAAGTAACCACAGCCCCGCGTGTGCGCGAGAGACCTCATGTCACGCCATCAATTCCCACTTGGCCAGAGTTTCCCTTCAGTGGGGATTTGGGGGTGACGTGCCCTCATGCCAGTGCGAACTGTAACTTACCCTGATTCTGTAGCCCTCTGGCCCCTGTACTTTAAAAGGAAAACAAAAAACAAAAACTCTTTCCAATTGACCAAACTTTAAAACCTTATTGATCTCCTTTGAGTCTTCTACTCTGGGCGCCCTTAGGCAACTGACAAGAACACAGTTTGATTCCTAATAGAGTGGTGCTGTATACCTCAGTAAGCACAGGTCTCTAAACGACCTAGGCATCTGGGGGATGGGGCGCGCGTATCTTAAACCCGCGCAAATGCGAACGCCACCGGCTCACCGTGAAAAACTATTTCTAATCCCTGGTTTGAGTCTCTCCGAGCTTTTCCTCCCCCACCCCACAACCACACACACTCCCAAGTGCTCTTTCTCCCAGTCTCTCGCCTGCAAGCAAAGTTCCTATGGCATCCACTTACCAGGTAACGGGAATTTCCACAACAAAGCCGGGCTTGCGGGTCCCTTTCCCCGAGCAGCCTGTGCGAGTGACAGCGGGCTGGCTGGGGCTGGCGCTGGCGAGGAGTAACTTGGGGCTCCAGCCCTTCAGCGCGCTCCACCGGCTCTGCCTCCTTCGGAAATGAAAACTCCCATCCAAGCCCGGGGAGAAGCGCTGAAACCCGGCCCAAGCGCAGTGTATGCTCGGGCGTCTGCGAGGGCAGTGGCGGCAGGGGATTGGAGGCAGCAAGGGGGTGGCTGGACCCTAGGCATCAGCTCAGTCTTCCCCGCTACACACGTACACAGGCAGATAATGTTTCTTAAAAGTTCACTTGCGACTTTGTGCCTCGCCTGTCCTGTTCATCCTCGTCTTGGGCCGGGGGATGGGTCTGGGGGCCGCCGGGGGATGCCGGCTAAATGCTGGGGCAGTTCCGTCGGGGAGCGCCGGCGAGACCCTGGACGGCTGCGCTGGGGATGGACGGCCTGCAGGGGGTACGAAGAGGGGCGGCGCTGGTGGCACCCAGTGCCCGTGCGCGCCGCACTCTGGGCTGCCGGGGCGGCGCAGTGTGGACGCGGCTTCAGGGAAAGGGGAAGGGGGAAGAGGGAGGGAGGGAGGCGGCCCGGCGAGGAGTGTGGATGTGTGTGCAGCCGGAGGGCCGGCCTATAGCCAGCTGCTTCCTGAGTGTGAGAGCTGGAGGGGGAGGGGGCGGGGTGGGGGCGGGCTCGCCGGTCATCAGGCTGGCCAATTCCAAGGCCCAGTTTGTGTCTCCCTCTGGACGCATTCACACACGCGCTCCCCGTGGGCCGCGGAGTGGAGGAACTCCGGAAGAGAGGTAACAGCGGGGAGATACTTCGCCTTCTTTCTGGCCTTATTCGTTAAACTAACTTAGTTTAAACGTGAAAAGTATCAGTGTTTCAACAAGATTTGATGTCAAATCATAAAGAACAAGAGAAAAAAAAATATCCAGTAATAAAACAGACAGCAGAAACTAAAAAGTGTAAAATGGCAAGTTTCTCCAATATACAGAACTGAATGCACCGGACAACTTCCAAACTGCATGAATGAAGCACCGGGATGCCTTTGGCGTCATTTCAAGGCACAGGCAGGGAAGAGGAAGGTGATGGAAGAGTTGGGAGAGTGAAAAGTTCTGAACAAAGGCTTGTAGGAAGGGAAGCACGTTCCCTGCACATGTTGCGTCTGTGTAGTGGTATTTTCTCCTTAAGAATTCAGCATCCTCTGCTTCATTCCCAACCTAAGTTGTGACCCTTCCACTTTGCTTGATAAGAGCCCTCAAAAGGTGGTCACCAGAAAGCTTGCTTTTGTGGTCTCCCAATATGTATGGCCACAGACGGAAGGACTTCCATCTTAGGGATAAATGTATGTAATGTACACACTGCCCTCCAGTTAGACCTTTCTGTAGTAAGAGTATTTAATTCACCCTCATGAATGAAACAAATGGGGATATCACAAGAGATGCTCTTAGAATTTGACCAGTCCTTATATTCTGTTCTGCTCTCACTCAAATATCAATTAGCATTCAGGTAGTATATGCCATGATCACAATAGAAGCCCTCAAAGCTACAAATGACTTATTCCAGTAAGCCAAATCAAAAAGATGGTTGGGATTTTCATTTATCTTATTTAGGCAGGACTATTACTACACTTGATCTGTATCTATGATGTGAACATCACCAAAAGAAGTCAAGTTTTCCCAATACTTTTTCTTATGTAGTTGTGTTATGATCCTCTTTTCCCTCTCAGGATACAGACTTATCAGAATATTCATCATCAGAGTATCTGTCAGCAGAAGTAGAGGAAAGGAAATAATAGATGCTTAGGATAAGTCATTCTGTCAGTTATTCCAGTTTTTCTCTCTGCTCTTCATCTCCTTTTAAATACAAGTATCCAAGCCCAAGATCACAACAGATGAATTCAACCACACATAAGAAAATACTCATAACATGAAGCATACAGCAGCATCACAAAAACTAAGAAACCAAGTGGTGGAAATTGCCGTAACTATTCCATTGTGACTAGTTATTGCAACATGCATGACATTCGCATAGAAACTCCTCTTCATTAACTCCAGCCTTCAGGAGCAGAGCAAGATGGGAATACTGACCCTTCCACGCATCATGGGAACTTCTGTTCATCATACTTTTGTGCTGTACAATTGCTCCCCAGGAACTTGCTGGGAACAAGGCCTGGGTGGAGGCTGCAAAAAAACCTTTCCAATGTCCCTCAAATATAATTTCAAATACAGTGGTTATGATGCATGAAATTGTGTCCTAGAGTCTTGCAGAAGCTTCCAAAATTTCCCACTTGGTGGGAACAGCTTAGCTGGAAGAGGAAAAAAGCATAGTGCTACACCCTACTTTAATCAAGGGCTCATGGAAATAAAACAGTGGGAAAGTTATGAGTCATCAACCTGAAGATCCCCAAAATCTCTTCATTTATAAGAGCCTAAGGACAGGAATGTCATTTATTTAGGTGTGATTTTCACAAGCCTCCACTATCCCTAACACATCTACCACTAAATAGGTATAGTGCTTTGTTTGAATTAGGGGGCCATGAATGTAGATCTGTATTCCATGGGATATAGTAAAAAGGCAATTGATGTTATTCTACAAATACAACCCTGGAGTGACTCAGAATGAGATCTGTGCCTCTTCTGGGCTGACTTGGTCAGCAAGGGTAGGGGAGGGGAGTAATGAGAGACAGTGGGAAAGGAAGTAATGTAGTTCAGAAATAATACTTTCCCCTCTCTGTGAGCTCTCCATTATGCTTAGGAATCACACCCTGGCAGCCTTTCAGCCAGATAGATGGGAACTGCAGCCTAGTCAGTACTTCACTCTCTAGAGACCTATGTTGTATGTGCCTCAACCGCTGACTCAGGGCAGCTGACTCAGCAGACAGGACCCTGCTGCCAGCTGAGTCCAGTTCTCATGCATTTGAGAAATATTCAGTGAGTACCTACTCTGTCCAAGGGTTGTGACTACAGGAACTAGCACTGGTAAGGCATTGCACGTGGGAGGATGTTACATAAAGCTTTTTGCTTAGTGCCTGGGCTATAGCAAACCCTGGAGAAATGGAGACTCTGTACATATATTATCTCATCTATTCCTCAGGTCAAGTTCTTTCAAAACTGCTGTCCTGCAAAGTAACTGTGCATGCTCTTAGCAAGTGTGCAAAGGATACTGCAGGTGTCTAAATTGCAAGGTAGCTTGTGATTAATGTCAGATAGTTAAACATATAGGGATGTGGAGGAGGCAGGATTGTCAATCTACAATGTGACATAGAATAGCGTGGCCATCTAAGCTAGACATCAAAGAATGGGTGGAGAACTAGTGAGCAAAGGAGACCATTCCAAGTGGAGAAGTCAGTGTCAGAAGGGGCATAGCAGGCACAGATCAATCCTACAAACAGCTCACTCAAAGCTAGAGTACAAGGTAGGGATATCCAATCTCACCACTAGAGCAAAGGAATACTTCTGGAAGGAGCAGCCTAACAGCAAAACTTCAGAATTTATGTCAGTCTGAGTCATCTAGCATCAAACCCTTTACAAAAAAGTATGATCAGATTCCTACTCTCATGAAGTGTCCATCAAGAGAAACAAATTTGAACCCCAAAATGCAGATAAGTCACAGCATACACCAATGATACTATGCTTAGCTACTGAAACACACACGTACACACAAGCTGGCAGGAGTCTAGTTATGCAGAACTGCAGTGGAAAAAGTCAGCATTTGCCAGCTTTAAGAGGGGAAATAAATGTATATGCTGGAAAGTTTCCATTTACCTTCCTGAATGAGAAGTACAAATAGTAGAATACAGCAAATTTCACATTATACTATCAGGATGTGATATATTAATAAGACTTAAGTTAGTCTTTCTACTGATTGGCCACAAGTACAGGCACCCCAGACTTTCTGGTTCACACATTAGGGATGCAGTTTTTAAAAATTCTTATTTACACCTATTCATTCACAGCATCCTATCTTTTTTCCCTTCTAAGGTCAAAACGATAAAGCAGAGTCCAGAATGTGTCACACCAAATGCAACTGACCGTGATGTGAAATCTTTTACTCCATACACTGCCTCTCAATCTTGTTTCATTGGTAAAAATTTTTCTCCCTATTTATATAAATCCAGCTAAAATGCATCTAAAATTCTATAAATGTTCATGGGATACTTCTTGACATAGTACTAAGGTGTATGTATATATTCAGAACTTACCAAAATGAAAATAAGTCCATAGATATATGTAATGTTCCACGGACAATGTGGTGCTGTGAAATTAATTACCTAATGGAAAAACTAACTTATCTATAAGTGCCTTTTAGTAGCTGTAACTTACTTCTCTTCAGAAGCCTTTCACGGCCTACCAATAGCACTAAGTACTTGTAAATAAGTAATGTTTATCAAATGAATGGATTAATTAATGATTAAGTGAAAGAATGATTTTCTTACTCTCAGAGATGGTGAATAGCACTTATACTTTGTCTCCGTTTATGTGTTTAATCACTTCAACACTCCAAAAGAGTCTGAACACTTGTCCTTTTCTTTCTATGCCCCCAAGCTGAAGATTAAAATATCATTTCCTATTGCTGAGGAAGAAAATTCAAAGTCTCTATGCAATCAATGTTTACAGTTAGGGGAGAGTCGCCTAAGTCCCCACCCCAAGATCCCTTCCCTACCTGACACCCGCTATCTCCTTCATGCCACAACAAACCAAGACATTGGAAACACACCCTGAATTCTACCCAAGAAAGAAAAACATATACCAAATGATTGAGAGAAAAGAAAGAAAACAGAGAATGAGAATGCAGAGAGGAATGTGAAGTCTTTAAAAAAAAAAAAAAAAAAAAAAACAGGCAGAAATGAAAAGGGCCGATCAGCATAAGGACAGGATACTGAAGAGTAACAAATTCATTTGGAATACATTAAGATATGAAATAGAAGTGATTTGATGACTTTTTTGATGACTTTTTTGACTCCTCCCCAACTCACCTCAAGTCTTAAATATACCTGCAAAGGGCTTTGGATAAACTTGGAAAATTTCTACAAACTCTAACTGTCCACGATGTTAAAGCACTTAAGAGGTTTTCACATGTAGGAATACATGCTTCTGTTCTCCTTTAACTCTGTAGAGAGGAGAAAAGTGTGATTTTATGGTTCATTGAACAAATGACCAATTGCCCCCGAAGCAGACCTGCCCTGGTTAAGAGCACTGACTTCCTTAGGGTGGGGGCACTGCTCCAAGTTCATTATCCATATTACCTCACTTAATTTTTACAACATCCTGCTGAAATAGTATCCAGCACAACTTCCATTTTAGAGAGGAGAAGACAGAAACCTAGAAGTGTGGAATACCTTCCCAGTGTCACCCAGCTTGTGTGGGAATGGCCAGGCTTCAAAGAGAAATGGTCTACATTATTGACCACTGCTCTATTACCCTACTTCCACCAGACATTTATCAGTTTATTCACTCAGCAGCAGTATGTTGGAAGGATAGTAGACTTTGGGACCAGAAAACCTGGAAATCCCAATGTCACCACTATGAAGGGAACTAGGGCTAATTCCTAAACCACTGGGTACTTCAGTTCCACTACCTGAGTTATTGCAAAGATCAAACAGCAACTGTGACACTGGTTAGTACACATATGATGCCAGGGGCTTCCTGTATTGATAAGTGACTTAGCCCAGGAGCTTCTGATGAAATTAACCTCAACCCCAGCACCAGGGACATGCTTGATGATTCTGAGGGGAATTTCACTATCCTGGTCAAAGTGAATGGCTCATAAATCTGGGTTCCAGCCAATGGATGAGGGTATTCCCCTGACAACAGGATTGGTTCAAGAATAGACACATGACCCAATAAATGAGATGTGAACAGAAATATCCTTTCATGGTTTCTGAGGAAGGTGGCTTCTCCTGTTTCTTGGGATCCACTGGAGAGGTAGCCTTTCCTCCTCTGCAGGTTGTGGAGAGATGAAAGTAAAGCTGTCTTTTTCTCAGCTTGCAAAGAAAGCTGATACTCAAAGGAGGGCAGAGAGGAAATAGGCTACAGAGAATAAGAGCCAGAGCCCTGATGGAACCATACCTGATTTCCACCTGACCTCTTAACTCTTTAATTTGTGAGGTCCAGCAAATCCTGACAGCAACTTACAGAAGTACCCAAGGCATTCAATGCACCAGCAAGGGTACAAAGACAAGCAAGACAAACTTCAAGGATCTTCATTACCTAACAAACACTTAAATAGTTTTGTAATACCATTTTGGCCTTTTATTAAATTAAATTTTGGTTCATGCTGTCTTCAGGATCCACCTACCATTTGGTGTATAATATTAAGCAAGAGAAATTCCACTTGCCCAGTAATTCCACAGTGCCCCCTTTCTCATCATCTCACCAACCTCTGAGGGTCAGCTAGAACAGCTCACCATTGGGTTGTCAAACAACTGCCTTGAAAAGCTAGGCCATTTCTACATGCTCTAAGCTTCTGGTTAACAAATGGCCTGGAACTCAGCACCTCATAAGAAATATGAAAGTAGATTTTTTTTTCTCATTCCCAGATAAAACAGAAACTCCAAGATTTTTCTGGAATGCTATTCAAAATCGAAAAGGAATCTCACTGAGGTGGCTGATAAGAAGAGCCTGCCCAGGCATCTCTGAGTCCCACATATTTTTGTTGTTGCTGCTGTTGTTGTCAATCCCACCTTGGAAGGTTTCAGTTCATCCTGGAACATCCTCCCCAGCCCCAGGCTTTTTTGTTTTCTATTTCATAACTAAATGTCATTTAAAAACTCCAGCTATAGATACCATTTGGGGCTGCTGGCGTAAGCAGCAGGGGCAGAGAGTCCTCAGATTGTAGATTGAATTTAGGGCCCAGCAGTTAGACAGTTTGAACTTGATAATAATGATGTTATCTCAGCAGGTTGCATAGGTCAGAAATGTTCTCCTGTCACTGTTTTCTTTTTGCTTCCAGTAAGAAGTGGACATTAAAGAGAAAGTGTGGGTGGTGAGTTATAAGGGCTAAGGTTAAAATACAGTTTAGTTATGGTGGTAATTACTAATGTTTCTCAGGTGCTTCTGTGCCAGGGCTGAGCAAAATACTTGAGATTCTTGGTCTCACTTAATTCTCACAGGTATGGGGCTAATAAGTGGTGGAGGTGAGACTAAGACCCAACCCCCCAATGGCTGCCAGGCGCATGCTCTTAGCCATAACATCACATCACCTGCATAAAGTACTGCATAGACATTTTGATGAGACGTGTACTAAATATAATTATATGTAAATTTTAAGAACAAAATACATGTAGTTGTAATGATCTGTTATAGGACATGACCAGGTGTGTTACTGAACCACCATGGCTCCTCAAAGCCTATCTTGTACACCCTCCCAAGCCTCCCCGCCTTTGTTCCTCCTGTTCTATCTCCACAGAATGATTTTCACTATCCATCTCCTCCTGTTTTATGGGTCTCTTTCTGGTAGAGAGAATCATCTACCTGCCTCAAAATGTCCACACCATAACCCCTGGAACCTGCGAACATGTTGTAGGCAGAAGGTACTTACAGTTGTAGATAGAATTAAGGTTGCTAATCAGTTGACCTTAAAATAGGGAGACTATCTTAGCTTATTGAAGTGAGATCTAGATTAGCAGCATGATAGCCATGGAAGCAGGGCCATCGAGATGCTATGCTGCTGGCTTTGAAGATGCAGGAAGGGGCTATTAACCAAAGAATGTGGGAGGCCTATGGAAGCTAGAAAAAGCAATGAAACAGATTCTTTCCTAGAGCCTCCAGAAAGGAATGCGGCCCTGCCACACTTTGATTATAGCCCACTGAGACCTGTGTTAGACTTCTATCTCATAGAATTGAAAGACAGAAATTTGGGTTATTTAACACATGCATTGCCACACTAGAAAAGTTTTTTTCCTTAAGGCCATGGTGTTTTATTAGGTCAAGATAGGTCAAGAGATGTGTGAGTTGCATATGCTTCACGAGGCTCTGGGCTCAAAACTAGCGTAAGTTTGGGGTAATTTGTTACAATGGCAACAGAAAAGAAATCCTCTCTCCCTTTACTCTCAGAGCCAGACAGTACATGTTCTGGGTCCCCAAGGAACATGCTCCTTACATTATTTAAAACTAATGAAGCTGTTTGGAGCCTGGGTGTGTACATCCAGTCTTTCCCTTAACCCATCTGAGAGCCTGAACTGCCTCTGCCCACCTACTACTGAATGACAGGCACTATTAACTGAAATGACCAAAAGCCCAGGGACTGAAAGAAAAAGGTGGGGCAGGGGAAAGAGGAAACAAGAGAAGGAGAGCATTAGGAGGATGAAGGGAGGAAGAGGGCAAAGGGGGTGACAGAGGAGAGAAGGCAGTGAACACCGGGAAGGAAGGGATACAGGGTTAGACAGAGGTGGAGAGGAGAATGAAGGAAGGGGCTGGAGGAAGATGAAAAGCTAGGAGCAGGGAAGAGAAGGGGAGAACAAGGAGCAGGGACCTTGTCCTCTGCGTCCCCACCTCCCGCATGGATGCCCTCTCTTCCTTCCTCCCTGAGCTGGCCCCAGCCTTGAGGATCCAGTCCCAGCACCTGCCCTGCAGGGGTTCCCAGTGCTGGCCACTCTTCAGGGTCCCCAGAAAAGCGTGTCATGTGATTGGCCAGGCCTCCCCCGACCCCAGAGACGTGATCTAGTCCACCTGTATGGGATCTAAGAATCAGGCCTTTTTTTAAGCTTCCCAGACGACTCTACTGGGCAGGCAGGGTGAAGAAACACTGTCATAAAGCCCACTTTGACCTCTTTGGCTTACCTGGAGTGGCTCCTGCCCACTCAGAGCTCAGAGCGCCTGTCTGTGTCCCACACTTAGCAGATGGAGAGTCCAAACGGAGATGATTTCAGAACGCAGACCCCGGAACCAACCTGCTAGGATTCAGTCCTGGCTCCACATTTAGTAGCTGAGTGACCTCGGAGGAAGTCCCTAAACTTCCCTGTGCCTGTCTTTCTGCAAAAGGAAAATGTAGGAAGGGTATTTGTCTTAGAGTGTTGTTTGGAAACTAGATGATTTAACATGAGTTAAGGGCTTAGAACAGTGTCTGCCTCACAGAATGTACGATGAAAGCATTTGTTAGATAAAATGAAATCAGCTTGCATCATCTATGGATTGTTCCTCTATCTTGTCATGCTGTGTAACCTTTTATGAACGCCTCCGCCCCCATGTACAGCTCCTAGTATTCCCACCACACCAAAGCCATTGCTCTCTGCCTAACAGGACTTTTAATGGAGTCTGTTATGTGAACAAAGCAAAATCAGGAAATCATTTCAAAATATATGTAATGTTCATTAAAACCAAGAATTAACCATGAGTTAATAATTTTTTAAAGAGTAGTCATTCAAACAATTCCCACTTATGAGCAAGGTTCAGGGAAATGGGCCCCAGAACACATGGATCTTCCAGAGTGGGTGTGGAAGGAAAGGAAACAAGGGCTAGAGGGGAAGTCCTGAAGTGGATACTGAACTGGACAATTCTGATCCTCTTACTAAGGTCAGAGAAGGTCATAAAGTAGGCTGTCAAAGAAGAGGGGTGGAGGTTATGAAAAACTACCCACATCAGAGGAATGAAGGCCACAGAAGGCAAACTTTGCTACTTCGTAATTGCGCCTAAGTCTGGCCCAGTCTACATTTCTATTTAGATGGTTGATTTGCATACACACTCATATACATTTAAACTCTGAAAATAGAAGTTCCATATGTGTTTTATTTACTCTCATTTATTTTTTATCTTTACCAGTTGGCCTATTTTTTTTTCCTTCACATGACATCAGGAGATCATCATTACAATAAGAAACTCAGCCTAGGGATGCCGGGATACCTCTGAAAAGGACATTTGAGACGAGATGAAGAACTTTGTATTAGAGTACAACAAAATTTACAATGCACAAATTTGGCGGCCAAGCGATTTCTCTTGAAGGTATGAAAAAAATGTCTGTGCTCTGTTTTCAAAGAAACCAAATAAGACATGGTCCCTGAATCACTGTCTGAATGCAAACAGCATTTGGCTTTGATCTGAGTTGCTGAAAACTATGACCAATTTATCCTGAGGATGCCAAACCATCAGAGAATGTTTTAAAGTCTGGATTTCCATATCGGGATTCTGCTACACTCTTTTTCTCTTCATTGCACATTACACAGGGCCAACTCAGAATAGGGGCTTCCAACAATGGATGTGGTGGGTATAATAATTTCACATCTAGTTACAGACAAGGGATAAAGGGTCTCTTTTCTTATTGACATATTCATGTGGCCTAAAAAATATACATAAAAATATAAACAAACAGCTAATGGGATAATTTGATACAAGTCCCTTCCTATACTATATTAGTAGACTTTTTAGACAGGCTCAGCTAGTTTCTGGTTGAAGGAGTGATAAGGAAAATCTCAGAAACTCACTTGTCAAGCTAATGTGCCCCAATGCACCTCTCAAACCCTTCTGGTGCCATGCTGGCTGCTAATCTTCCTCCTGCCCTCTAACTGGTCCAAGGAGGCATTGCTGGTTTTTCTGAATTTCGATTGCAAACTTAAACCCCAAATAGGCCCATTAGTCTCAGTACCAAATCACATTTGCTCTGCCCCGCCCTGCCTCCATAGCCAAACTGCATAAGTGAAGATGTGCATACGTGGAGAATGGCTCCAACCCCGTAAGGGCACGCACCAGCCATCGCACAAGCATGTGGGACATACCAAGCGCCTCCAGGAATGAGATAACCACCCAGGATTTCCCACCCTTAGGAATCAGTGGGATTTTTGTTTTGGAATGCTATGCAGATTTGATCTGTACATACACTCCCCAAAGCACCTCTACTCTGCCAACGCCCTTCTGAAATAAGAAAATGAGGGCGGTGATGGTAAGGTTGATGTTTTACACAACTTCCCTACCCTACAGGGCACCCAAATCTCCTGAAAGTAGATCTTTGCCTAAAATCATAGTCTGGAGCTAGAGATTTGGACGTGTTCCGTATTCCGGGTGCACCCTCAGGTTTTAATACTGACAGGGTGTGTGGGACTCGGAGAGCAGCCGGCAACTTCCAAAGATGGAGACTTCACAGAAGTCCTGACTCTCAGCCAGAATTATCTTTATAGAAGTTCTTAATTCCAAGGAGTCTGTGGATAGAAGTGTTTGCCCTTTGTAATCCCATGTATTTCATTCTAGGCATTAAAACTTTATTCTTAGGATCAGTACATAAGTTTCACCAGACTTCTAAAGGAGTCAATTACACAAAAAAGATTCTTACCCCTGCAACCATCTGTGCCCACTGTCTGTGTCCCTCCCTCCCATGCCACATTCACTCCCAACCCAGCCCTTGGATCTGCACCAGCCCCACTCCTGTCCCTGACCTGACCTTCCCCATCTGCCCTCCCAACACCAATCCTGGTGGCCCTAACCCTCCTGCATTGGCCTTGTCAGCCCACCCTCTGATCTTCTATAAGACGTGGGTCACTGGGGAAATTTTGGGACACGGTTATGGTCTATTATTTCACTTCCAGGAAACTCAGTGGACAGCATCTTTTCTGATTCACCCATGCAAGTTTCAACTTGCTCACCTTATTGGTATTGCAGAGATGGTTTCATTTGTTTTCACTGTCCAAGAAAATTCTGTTTCTGTGTATCTCAAAACTTTTGTAATGAAACACGTACCATAGTGTCCTGGGGTTTTGATTTTGGTTTTTAAAGTCTGTTAGTAGTGATCGTAGGACAGAGGGGGCTGGAGAGCTGGTTACGTCATAGGAATTTAGTTCTATGAGGTCTTACTTTTTAGAGTAACCCTGTTTTACTTAAATTATCAGGAAAGCAGGAAGGAAGCAGGATTTTCTAAAGTGCTCTAGTCCATTTTTCCTCCTAACTTCTCCCCGACCCTACTTGTGCTCCTGTCCTCTTTGATTCTCTCTCAGTTGTTTGTGGCTCGGCTCTGGCTTCAGTGTGGCTTCATGGACCTGACGCAGGCCTGGGGGCTAGAGGGCCAGGGTTGGCTGGCTGTGCTGGCCGCGTGTCCTTGGCTGTGTCACTTCTCCACTTCTCTGGTAACTCATCCGTAAGAAGAGCTAACCTTTCCCATGTGCTCACTCAGACCAGGCATGTTCCATATGTGAACTCATTTAATCCTCACTATAACACTATGAGCCGGGCAACATTTGCCCCATTTTACACACGTGCGCACACACACACACACACACACGGAGGCACAGAAAGATTAAATCTCTTGCCCAGGGTATACGACAGCAGTTTCTCCAGGCTTCTGACCTCAGAGTTGGCCCTGTTAGCACTATGGTATGCTGCCTCTTTGGGGAATAAAAACCTTTTTAAAATGAAGTCAGTCCACATGCCTGTACGGCAGCGCTCTTCTACTGATTGGGGATAACATGGGCAGGAAGGACTTTGGATAAACAGAATGCCTGGCCTGCAGAAGGCACCTGTCATTATCATTGTCCTCTAAAGGGCATTAGTCTAAGTGTCCACTGCACAAATCCAATAACACTGTCCAAGTGCATCTGCCTGCAGAGCCCACAGGGGTCTTAGCTTGAGCACCTGTCTTCTTCTGCAAGCTATCACTGCTCCCTTGCTCAGCCATTCTGCTCACTGTGCCACCTCTTCTGCCCCATCTCAGCCCCATCCCCACTTTCCTGATGTTTTGGACCTCAATCCCCATTGTTCAGACTCCCTTTTCTCCTGCCACGCAACTTGAGGTCCTCGATTCTCTCAGCAAGGTGGTCATTTCTCTGGCCTCCTCACTGGTTTTGATACTGACAGTCCCCATCTCCAGTCTCCTCATACACATGCAAAGTTGGCTAACACCCTACAGTCAGATTGGGAGTCTTGGATGTGATTCCTTAACTTTAGACCCTATCTTTCCCTCAAGCACTGTCCCTGCTCAATATCCTGTTCTTGAGGCAAAAGGGACTAATTGCTAGAGTCTCCAAACACCTTAAGGTCAAGTTCCAAAGCCACCTCCTCCTGCAGCTTACCAGGGAGCCTCAGCTGCACACTGCACAGGGGATTCCTCTCCTTTGCATTTTGCACTACGGGTGCAGTTGAAGTGGAAAGGAATCTGTATGCCTGGTGTTATCCAGCTCTGTCTGATTCAGAAGGTCTTACACAGGCATGGGCCTCAATATTTTTTTTAAAAAGCCAAGGAGATGAACTGACAAATCAGTTGGTTTGAGGGAGAGTATTACATCACAGTCAACATTAAGCCAGATTGCCTGAATTTAAGCCAACATTCTATCACTTCTTAGCTGGTGTGACCTGGGGCAAGTACCTCAACCTTGTGTGCCTCAATTTCCTCATCAATAAAATGGGAGTTATCATAGTATTTATGTC
Organism: Perodicticus potto; assembly: GCA_963574655.1. Lineage (NCBI taxonomy): Eukaryota > Metazoa > Chordata > Mammalia > Primates > Lorisidae > Perodicticus > Perodicticus potto. The sequence continues at coordinate 35,406 of CAUYRH010004412.1, read as the reverse complement.
ATAGGGTGGTCATGAAGAGTAAGTAAATTAATATATATAAAAAGCTTGAAACAGGACTTCACACATGATAAGCACTCAAAAGTTAGCTACTCCTGCTCTTGTTGCTAATGGCAGAATCAGAATTAGAATTGACGACCCTTAACTTCCAGTCCAGTGCTCTCTCTACCAGACTCCAGGTTCTGACACTATGAAGCTGCCTGCCACCCACTGCTCTCTGCTTCCACAGTGTCCCTCCTCTTTGTTCAACCTCCCCTCTCCATGCACAAGCTATGCACGCACATGATACTCGGAAGTGCACACACACGCATGCTCAGGTTAATACGTAAATATTCCTTTTCCGTGTAAGGTAGCCTTGCATTTTGATGAAGCCGTGTGGTCTTCAGTCAAATGAAAAGTAGAAGATCCTCTGTCACCCACAGTGCAGGATAAGCCTCTTATATCCAAGGAAAAGGGGAGCTCTGGGGTTTTCATATTTTCTCTAGGACCAAGGCAATTCCACTAGCAATTTCTGAAAAGCCACCGTGGGAGGTTCAGAATATCACACGGAAAAAAGTACCGATTGCTGAGCCAGGCAGATGTCCTCTTTCCCACTCCTTAGCTCTGAGACACTGGGCAAGTTCCTTAACCGCTGCCCTGCGCCTATGTTCTTCCTACCTCACAGGGCTGCAGGGAAGACAGAGACCTGATCCGAGGACGACCGAAGACCTTCTCCATCTGCTAAAGGAGGACTTTCCCCTCCCTTGTGGCCTTTCCATTCTCCTCCATTCTTTTGTGCATTGACTCAACCAGTATCTTGTCTTCAAGATAACAATTGCTGTCGAAGAAGAGAAAGAATCTAATTTTGGATCTCCGTTGATTTAAGAAGTGGCCTTTCTCACACCTAAAATCGTGTGTCCCAGATGCATTTCCTTCCAGTGGGGGAAGCGAAGCCCATGCATACCTCTTGTCAACCTTTAATATGCTGTTCAGGTTGACCTGACATGGTGTTGAGAGGACAAGTGATTATAACCATCTCCTACATGAGGAGCCAGAGGCTGAATATTGCCAGGAGACTCTAGTACCCTTACCGTTCGTATCCCAGAGCCTTGTCACTTCAGTCCACATTCTAAAACCCTCCTATATATGCAACGGCACTTTTCCATATATAACTTTCCATTTACTAATGTGTTAGAGGTTAAAGTTTTATTTTTAAATAAAATAGGCCTCTATTTTTAAATCCTTTAACCGGATTCAATTCACTCTAAAACAGAGTGAATTCCTAAATTTCACACTCTTCCCTTACAGCCCTTAACAACCCAACTGTCTTTAAATCCCCTGTGATAGAACCATAGCTTTATATAATAGTATTCAACCTAGTATTGGTTCTACCACCTGCTGTTGGTATCTTTTCTCAAAGTAAAACTCTTTTCCTAAGATTCTCATAGAAGACATTCCCTCGGAACACCCCTCATGATCTTCCTCATGAAACACAGTGGGGACTGCAAACAATCTCCCTGGGTCTCTGGAGCCAGTCTCTTTGGGATACCTGCTCTATTAGAACCAGACAAGAGGTTCCCTGCAGGAGAAAGGGTGACTTAGGGCAGTCAGTAGGTGGCGCCCTTTCTCCAGTATTAACCCTGATCCTAGCTCAGCGGTACCTGGTCATGCTCTTCCAGGTATGGGCTTCTAGAATTCAGGCCTTTCAGGCCAGAGGTCTCATTGTACCTCTTAGGATGCTGTTGTCCTGGAACGCTAAGTCATTCACAAAACTTTGCTATCCAAAAATTTGGACTAAATTGGATTAAAATACCTGTGTATTAAAGCCATTCCTCTTTCTGAAGCACACACCTCCCCACCACCACCTCTCCTAAATCCACTGTCATTCCATCCCCAACAGAAACAATTTTCCCACCATTTTCTGGTTTTGGAAGAGAGGTTAGGATTCCTACAAACTAAATTCTAAAGATGATCATTAAATCCACCTTAGCTACATTTTTAAATTCAATGATTACTCATGCAACCCTTTTATACTTTTTCCCATAAGGTCCAACAACTTGTTTTGATTTTAAAATTCATCTTCATTTCATATAGGCCTTTGGCTGGGTTGACTTGATTGCAAGTCAACAGATATTTTAGCAGCTCCTACTACTTGCCTGGGACAGACTAGTGCAGCTGGTCCTTGAATAATATCTTTTTGTTCAACTTCATTTCATTGTAACGTTAATGAGAAAAAAAATGATTCCCAGCTAGAGCCACTGTCTGGTGTCTGCATGTCCTCTCCATGTCTGTGTGAGTTTCCTCTGGGTACTCATTTCTTCCCACGCCCCTAAGATGTATATGCTTGGTAAATCAGGGTGTCGAACTGGTCTCTGTCTGAATGGATATGGTATGTGTGTCAGTGTGCCCTGAAATGATTGCCCTGGTTAAGGACTGGTTTCTGCCTTGGCCCTGAGCTGTGAGGATCGGCCCTGGCCACCTGCCACCCTGAACTGGAATTAGTGAGTAAATAATTATCTTGTTTTTATTAATCTCTCTTAAAAGTGTATATAGCTGACACTTATTTCAATGTTTAATGTTACAACTGTTTTGGTCTTTACACTTGGAAGTTTGGTGATGTCTTTGTGACCATAGCCTCTTCTTTTTATCAATTAGCCTATGGGGAAATTGGTTCCATTATATGTCATTGGATTTAAAGCTGCAGTTTTTAAGAACTTGTTGATAACATTAAGTGAGGACTTACTGTGCTTTCAAGGAGTTTAATCTAGATGAAAGATTAGGATGCCTAAGCAGGGTGCTTAGACAAAAGTACCTCATATTAACTAAGAAAAAAAAAGGAATGTATTCATTGCCTTTCAACTGTAAGCAAGGTTAAGCTCAAAATAAATTCTTGCATACTTCAAGCACTGGTCTTTAAATCAGGAATGAAGTGGAGATCAAGTTCCCAGCCACCCTCACCAATCCTTAGCACAACCTTCCCTCACCCAGGCAGTGATTACTTCATGAAATTTCCTAGATAGTTTTTATTCCTCTCAGTTTTCCCAGATCCTTTTGAAAAGTACTGTTGCCTACCCTCAAGATTTCGATTTAATTGTTGTGGGGTACGACCCCCACTTGCAGGTCCCCTGGAGGTTCTATGTGCAGCCACATTTTTTGAGAACCATTTCTTTTAAAAGCATGTGGAATTTAATGAGTCTTTGGGAAGCAGATGTCTTTTTTAAACATCAATCTCAAGAAGATACAACATTTTCTAGGAAATAACAATGGCAAAAAAAAATGCTCAAGTGAATAGAAAAAATTTTACTTGTGCTTTTATGTGATACTGTTTTCATCAATTATAGATCCCATCTTTTTAAAACTCAGCAGGTATGATTTGAGTCCCTACTATGCAAAACATTCATGAAACTCAGAGCTTGTCTATTGTTTGCTTTGTCTGGGACCTAAAGAATTCAAACCATTAAGAGTGAATGAAGTGGTACATGTAAAGGACTACTTTGCAAACTGTAAGCAGATGGAAGTCATTATCAACAACCCTCATATCAGCCTTATTCAAACCAAGGGAATTGTTCCCCATGTGATGGATGACAAATGATATTAACATAGAGTTTCTGCATGGTAAAGTCTCTGCTAAGATATGCTTAGAAACACCTGAAGATGCTTATAATGTGAGAAAATTAACTAGAAAAATTATAGAAACGTCAAAGTAAGTTATCTCAGCCACTGGGAAAGGAGGAAAGAAAGGAGAGAACTTCTGCTTTAAATTGATGCTGTGAATAAATGCATTGGTGTTCTCCGGAGGCCAAGGCACTCACTCTGGGAGCAGAGGAATACAACAATGGAATAAGAGGAGGTGAGGAAGAGGCCTCTGGAATGACTGGAATTGGAGCCATCAGGGTGAACCCAGGAATTTTTTGTTGTTCTTGTTGTTGCAGTTTTTGGCCGGGGCAGAGTTTGAACCCGCCACCTCCGGTATATGGGGCTGGCGCCCTACTCCTTGAGCCACAGATACCACCCTAAACCCAGGAATTAAAAAAAAATTACCTCCCAGTTCTGTTCACTGAAAGCACCTAGGCTTAATGACATCTCAGTACCTAAGATCACACCTAAGACTCAAAGTTTAGAAGTTTAGCTTCTAAATACATGCCCGGCTAAAAGGAAACAGGCTCCTGGGTCAATGGCTGCTCCTTAGGACAAGGGCGGGGAAAGCACAAAATGAGCACAAAATAAGCATCTGGTGACAGAAAGTGAATTCTCAAAAATATAAGGGGCCCTGTCAAAAGAACATAGGAGCCAGCTTGAACAGGCTCCCACTGGGCAAGAGTGGCAATTTTAGCATAAAAATAACAGTAATAAGTTATAAAACATGGCTCCCAAAAGAGTTGTTAAATATAAATTAATACATAATGGGGATACGAAGGCTCTTTACAGTAAAATGCTAATAAATGTGGAAGAAATATTAGATTTTAAAGATCACAAACTTACAGCCTCTGCTGTAAGAATCTTTAATGGATAATTAAACCTATCTAGTAAAGGTTTGTCAGTGAACAGGGTATTTCTAGAGTCTCAGACTTTCTCCCCACCAATTACTTGCTGATTGCACAGAGGGAATTTCTTGCACAGTGAGTTCTTCAAAGTGACATCACATTCCTCCTGGGGTAAGGTGCTGAGGACACAGCAATACTTCATAGTATTCCTACCAAAAATGTACATCCTCAATCTGAGGAAATAATCAAGCAAACTCGAGTTGAGGCATATTCTGTGAAACAGCTGGCTTGTATGCTTCAAAATGCCTTTGTCGTGAAAGACATGAGGATGCGTTTCAGGGTAAAGGACACTAAATGTATATGACAACCAAATGCAATGGCTAGATCCTGGGTCACTAAAACAAAATCACAAAACTGAATATTAACTGTATATTAGATAAGAGTATCACTTTAATCCTGAACTTGATCTCTGTGCTGTGGTGATGTAAGAAAGCATGATTGCACTTAGGGGAAACTTGCTGCAGTATCAGTGGTTGTGTTATCCACACCCGACTCCCAAATGGTTCAGATGGGGGGAGGGAAGGCAGGAAGAAAGAAAATCCAAACCTGGCAAAATGCTAACAATTGGCAAATCTGAGTGAAGGTATGTGGGAGTTCACTATTCTATTCTTGCCACTTTTCTAAGGATTTGACATTTTTTCTAAATATCTTTTTTTTAATTTTTAAACGATGTTTTAAAGTTGATTATATAGTGCATTTTGGTGGAATCCAAATACTACTACCTCTTAATGGTGCTATGGTATCACAAAATTTCTATCCCTATAATGTTATTGAAATATATTTGACCAAGCCTAGGCAATAGCAAGACCAATTTTTCGCTACAAAAAGTAAAAAAGAAATTGCCAGCCATGGTGATACATACCTGTAGTCCCAGCTACTCAGGAGGATCACTGGAGTCCAGGAGTTTGAGGTTGCTGTGAGCTATGATGATACCACTGCACTCTAATTCAGGCAACAAAGTGAGATCCTTTCTCAAAAAACAAACAAACAAAAAAATATATATATATGTATACACACACACACAGTTACTTGATAAGGAATATAATACATATTAATGAATTATTTAGAACCAATTCTAATCTGGCTACCAAGGGTCACAGATTTGTTTCACAGGATTGGTCCTTACAATAGGTTGATAGAAGTGTGTGAGTGTGAGAGAGAGAGAGAGTTGAATTCGTTGCTATCTGAGCACTGTAGGAACCATTGGCAAATTTTTAAGCAAGAGACAGACTTCCAAATTTGCAGTTTGAAAAAAACCATCTGCCTTCAGTGTAATGACCAGATTGAAGAAAGGCCAGAACAAATGCACCAATCATCTCATGTCTAGAGAAAGCTTCCCCAGTGGTTCATCTGCATTTGTTCTTGCTTAGAAATTCTTCAACAGCTCCCATAGCTCTTGGGATAAAGGGAAAATTGCTTGAAAATGCCTGCCAGGCTCTGCGTGGTGGTCTAGACCCCAGCCGTCTCTGTAGCTTCATTGCCTGTCTCCCCCTCTGCTTTTCTATTCCAGCATCCTGCTATTCTTTAGGTCCCTAATAATCAGCATGATCCCTTCTTTTTTAAATCTCATTTTTTAAAATTCCAAAATTGGATTAATCATAATCTTCCTTTATAACAGATCATTAAATTGGCCAATATGTGGCCCTTGTTATTTATATATTTAAAACAATACAATGAACTTTTGAGAACTCTCAGTCCACCCCAGTACCTAGAACGTTACCAATAATTTACATGTCCCCTTGTTAACCTATCCCTTCCTTACCACTCCTCCTCTGAAGGTGACTCTCATCCTTACATTTTGTGTTTATTTTTATTACCTTTTTGTTTGGTTTTATCACACGTACTTGTATATTTAAACAATATATTGTTTCATTTCCCTTGTTTTTAAACTTCATAAAAAGGATCAGGCTGAGTATAGTCTCCAGAACTTGCTCTATTTAACCCAGTGTTAAGGTGCCCATATTCATCCACGTAGCTGTGGGTGGCAGAACACCTTCATTTTTACCGCCGTGTAACATCGCTCATGTGAACACAATGGTTTTTGTCCTCTTAGCCCAGTGAACTCCTTCTTACCCTTCAGATCTCAGCTCAGGTGTCACTTCCTCAGTAGGTGTTTCCTGACCTTTGTAACTAGGTCAGACTCCTTCAAAGCACAGTATATCTCCTTAGTAAAGTTGTTGCTTGAATGAATGAATGAGTCATGAAAATGAGCATTTATCTTTATTGAACAGTATCTCTCACAGAACACATTCAGAGCTAAATGACTGTAAAACCAGTCTCTCATCCTGATTTTCTTGTATGTTCGGTGTCATCGTTATTCTTTCAGCCACACAGGCTCAAAAATTTGATATTAGGTGTGATTCTGATCTTTTCCTGATCCCTCATCTCTGATCATTTTCTCACTTTTCTCTATTCTGCTTTAAAAATGGTGCTCATCTAAATATGCCATTTCAACTCTATGTGACTCCCACGTACATAACTCATGTTCAGAAAAGCTGCACTACTCTTTGTTCTCTAAATTATGTCTGGTGATTTCCCATCACCTTACCTTTACTTACACTGTGCCCTCTTCTAAAAGACAGCAGTCATTTGGCTACTTCTGAGACTGAATCTCCCTCTGTTGCCCCAGCCTAGAGTACTGTGTCATCATAGTTCACAGCAACCTCAAATTCCTGTGGGTTCAAGGATCCTCCTGCCTTGGCCTCCTGAGTAGCTGGGACTATAGGCACTTGCCACCCTGCCTGGCTCATTTTTCTATTTTTAGTAGAGATGAGGTCTTGCTCTTGCTCAGGCTGGTTTTGAACTCCTGAGCTCAAGCAATCCACTCATCTCAGCCTCTCAGAGTGTTACGATTACAGGAATGAGCCACCACACCTGGCCATACCATTTATTTTCTCTATCATCTTAGATAAGTTATTTAACTTCTTTCAACTTCAGTATTTTCATCAGTAAAATGAGATTAATAATAACACCTGCCCTACATACCACAAAGATTTTTTATGAGAGTCATATGTGATAAAATAGATGGAAAAACTCTTTGTCAAATATGATGAGAAATACAAATATTAATTGTATTATGACACTTATGAATAATATCCTTCCTTGGCAGTTTCAAAATGTTTCCCTCCTTTAACACATAAGTTTGGCAATAGATTTGGATTCTAAAGTATCTTCTCATAAAAAGACTGAGGTCAATCTGAGCACGTATTTCAGGATTCAGAGAAATCACTGAAAAAAATGCAAGGAAGCAACAAGCTTGCCAGTGACTCAGTAAGCACCACTTTCTGTAAATCACTTGATTTGTTTTGAACCATTTTCTGTAAGTCATTTGATTTGTTTTGGCTTTGAGTGATTTGTTTCAAGTTTCTAAGAAAGGAACAACTTCAGTCATCATTTTCTCTTACCTTACCTTGAGATGAAAAGATGTGCCTCAAAACTTTGGATGGAAGTCAACATTTATTGAGGATTTACTGTGTGCAGGACATTATAGCAAACTCTCTAATCCTCAAGACGGCCTGATACTGTGGGTGCTCTTCCTGTCCACATTTTATTGATGAGACCACTGAGAAATCAAATAATCCTCATAGGCCACATAACTAGTAAGCCCTCACACTGAGACATGAACCCAACTGGGGTATCTATAAAGCCCATGACTTCAGTCTTGGACTTTATATAACTCTGGGCTTTCCAAAATGCAAACCCATCAGACTTTCCCTTCTTTAGGTTTTACTTTTGAGCCTAGCCCAGGACCTATTCTAGGGCTATTTGTATGTTCTTAATAAATGACAAATTCTCCTGGAAACCACTTTAAAGGGTGGAAGACTACTAATATGGTGACTTGGACTCTGAGAAATGTGCTAGAGCAAAACATTCGGGGAAACATGAAAGGCACTAAAGGCTTAAGGAACAGTTCATCACTAAATCAGCATTTGTGATGGACTTTCAGAGCCTACTAAAAATTTGTCTCAGCCACTTGAGAGGCTGAGGCAAGAGAATCACTTAAGCCCAAGAGTTTGAGGTTGCTGTAAGCTGTGATGCCACGGCACTCTACCGATGGCAGCATAGTAAGACTGTCTCAAAAATAAAGAAATAACTTAGTTAATTAATTAATTAAATTAAGAATGTTCCTAAGCCCACCTCCCTCAAAACCTATTTCTACTTAACCTTCTAATTGCTCCCCATTCTCCTAAGGTTCTTCCTTTTCCTGAAAAATATCCATGTTTCTGCTAATCACCTCTAAGATGCCTTCTCTACCTTCTTTAACCCTCACCACTGCAGGAACCAGACAATAACACATCTAAGATTTACTTTGACCCAGATTTCGAGCCAAAATAAGCTCCTTTTCTTTCTTGCTAAATACCATGTTTTGCTTTTATGTGTTTCAAGTATAGCAGTAATCATGTTCCTACTATGAAGCCCGGGCACCAGGGCTGTATCTCAGCTATCTGTGTCCACAGAATCTAGCATAGTACCCAGCCCTTGTGGGGGCTCTGTAAATGTTGATGAGGAGTCAATTTGTTATAGACTGCAAGAATTAATTGATAATGTTCTCCATTGCTACGATGTTACAGGGAGTTTCTGGGCAAAACAGTGAACACTTGCGGGGGTGAGGGATGAGCAAATGGGAAAAGGGGAGGAGGAAGGCAAAGGGGAGTTAAGGTATATGGCACAACTCTTGAGGGCCAGACACAATTATAAGAGGGACTTTATCTAACAAATGCAATCAGTGTAAACCAATTCTTTGTACCCTCACTGAATCCCAAACAATAAAAACAAAACAAAACAGTGAGTACTTACAGAATACAGTACATTAAGCAGATGCAATGAGTAGAGTCCAGGCTCACAGTGGGCCTTCAGCACATGTTTGTGGAATCATAGTTGGGGGGTAGACTACACAGGGCACATCCTAATCCCTAGAACCTGTGGAATGTGTTATCTTATGGTGAAAGGGATTTTGCAGATGTGACTAAATTAAGGATATTTACAATAGGAGATTATCCAGGGTGGGCCTGATATAATCACAGTCCTTACAGAAAGGGAGGCAGGCAGGCAAGGTCACATTCAGAGGTGAAGGCAATGTGATGATGCAAGCGGCAAGTGGATCGATGCACATTGAAGACAGAGGAAGGGGCTACAAGCCAAGGAATGCAGGAGGCCACTAGAACCTGGAAAAGACAAGGAAACAAGTTTCCCCCCCAAGCCTCCAGAAGGAACAAGCCTTGTTGACACCTTGACTTTATCTCCATGAAACTGATTTTGGACACCTGACTTCTAGAACTACAAGAATAAATTTGTGTTTTATGTCACTAAGCTTGTATTGATTGTAATCAATACAATAGGAAACTAATTCACTCTCTTCGACACCCAGGTCCACATTGGTCTCCCCTTCTCTGAATTCTTTTTTTCTTTTTTCTTTGGTTTTCCTTTTTTTTATTGTTTCAGGTTCTTTGAGGGTACAAAGAATTATGTTACACTGATTGCACTTGTTAGGTAAAGTCTCTCTTATAATTGTGTCCCACCCCCAAGAGGTGTGCCATACACCGTAACTCCCATCCCCTCCCTCCCCCCTCCATGCCCCCTCATTCCCCTGTCCCCTTCCTTAAATTCTGATTATGTCTGAAGATACAATATAGCATTCAAACTCCATAGAATCTGTTCCTTCATCCAAGTATGAACCCCTTTAGTGTGTGGACAATTAGTTTAATTTCTCAGAGGGGAGAATGTCTAACTTAAGACCAGCTAGATGAAAAGGTTAGCACACACTTGTTGGGAGGAAATAAATACTTAGTTTAAGACCTGATTATAAATTATAAATCAGTTCAGTGTCTGTAGCACAGTGGTTAGGGCGCCTACCACATACACTGAGGCTGATGGGTTCAAAACTGGCCTGGGCCAGCTAAACAACAATGACAACTGCAACAAAAAAATAGCCAGGCATTGTGACAGGCCCTATAGTCCCAGTTACTCAGGAGGCTGAGGCAAGAGAATCACTTAAGCCCAAGAGTTTGAGGTTGCTGTGAGCTGTGAGCCATGGCACTCTACAGAGGGTGACATAGTGAGACTCTGTCTCAAAAAAAAAAAAAGACTTGGTTACAAAGAAGAGAAAAATGGCCTTTCATCTCACCATCATTGCATGTCATTTAAAAGTTTGTTAAAAAAATATTTGTGCATCCAAGCTAATAGCAACATTATTCACAATAGTTAAAAGGTGGAAACAACTCAGATGCCCACTGATGAATGAACAGATGAACAAAGTGTGGTGTATACATACAATGGAATATTATTCAGTCTTAAAAAAGAAGGAAATTCTGACCCATGCTTCAACTTGGATGAACCCTGAAGATATTATGTTGAGTGAAATAATAGATTCACAAAAAGATACTCTATGATACTACTTAAATACAGTATCTAAAGTAACAAAATTTATAGAGATAGAAAGTAGAATAGCGGTTACTGGGGAGGAGGCAGAACAGGGAGTAATTATTTAGCAGGTACAGAATTGTAGTTTGAGATGCTAAAAAATTCTAGAGATGGATGCCGGTACTGGCTACACAACAATGTGAATGTACTTAATGCTGCTGAACTATACATTCATCATGTTATACATTTAAAGATGGTTAACATGATAAATTTTATGTTATGTATATTTTACCAAAATTAAAAATATAGAATCTATACCAACAGCGAGGACAAAGAACAGAGAGATCTGTAAATGGGCCCAGTCTGGAAGCGACAGCAACTGAGGGACGGTTGAGGCCTGGTTTGGAGGGACAAGTGGGTGAGGGCTGGCGCTGGTGTGAGCACATGTGCCATGGGCTGGCCTGTCCTTGGGTGGCCTCAAGGAGTCCCTTCTCCCAGTCAAGGGAGAGTGATTCCTTTAACAACAACAATTATTTCTTGAGTTCCCTATGCAGACACTGAGGGTACAGCGTAGAGCAAGACATACAGCTTAGAGTCACATGGGGAGACTTCAGGATGCTACACAACTTATCTCATAAATGCAGGTTACTGTGCGACTTGAGTCAAAGGGGTCAGATGAGGAAGGGATGCAGGAGCCGAGAACAAGAAAGAGTGAAAGTTAATGATGTGATGAGGTGGGGATGAGGTGAGAAGGAAGAGCGTCCGTGTCCTAGGCAGAGGGGGCAGCAGCAGCCGAGGACCTGAACACAGCCCAGAGCAGTGAGACGGAGACAGAAAGGGGGGTGGCAGGGGACAGGTGTCAGGCATGAAGCCAGGTTCAAACCTGTGGTCCTTCTCCAGGGTAAAGAGGCATCATCAGAGCACTGTTTGCAGGGTAATGGGGTGGGGGGGATAGAAGGACCGAAGGAGGGGAGGATGTTGTGTTTTGGAAGGAGGTCTCAAGAGAGACGTGGGGAGAACAGTCAGGAGGCTGCTGCAGCGGTGCAGGAGAGGGAGCGTGAAGGGCTCGGGGAGGAAGACAGCAGGCAGAGGCCAGCGGATTTAGGAGGGGAAGGATGACTTGAGATGAGTTGGACCCGAGAAGAAGAGGGCTCACCAAACCACCCCGCTTTCTGCTGGGGGAGACTGCGTGGTGCGGCTTTACCGCTCACTGATACCACAGCTTCAGGGGGGAGCATTCACTCTGCAGTCAGTGGGAACGGTGCCCGAGAGGTGTGCACAAGCAACAGCCTGTGTGGTGCGAACAGCAGCCCCTCAGCAGGAGCTGTCCCCCTGACCAGGGCCTACTGTCCTCCTCCGTGACACTCTCCTGGAGGTGTACCTGAGGGTGCCCGGAACCGAGTGGAATCAAGCGTCTCCCCTGGAGCCATTCAAGTAGGTTCCACTCAAACTGTATGGTGAGCGAACCTGGGCCTTCAGAGGCTCCTGGGCGCAGGGAGTGAGCAGACCAAAGCCTCGGCAAGCGGCGACCGTGTTGGAGGCTCATCCCGGGGTTTCCCTCTCTCCAATGACCACGTCACCAGTACTCACAGAGCCCTGTGCACATGGGCGTCTGACCGTGTGTTCCACCCACAGGAAAGCCTCAGATGCTGCTTGTCCAGGGACCCAGGGCCAGTAAGTCCTGCCCCAAGACCTGAGGCTGACTCTCCCCTTGCAGCTTCAAGGGGCAGAAGAAAGAGAACAAGGAGCTCTCCAGGCCTCCCCCAGGGGCTCCAAAGCAGTCTGGATGATGCTGGGGCCCCTAACAAATGGCATGGCCACATCTCTGCCAGGAGGTGCAGCTGAAAAAAGCCGGAACCCGCTCAACACTAACCAGCAGCAAGTAGAGACGCCCACATCACAGCAAAACGGGGAGCAGGGGGGACTGATAGACTCTCAATCTGCCACTTTGCCTCCCACCTTCTCACCTATGCGGACAGATAAAATGTGGCTCTGTCTCAACCGTGGTGCTCTGACAGATCAGCCCCTTTCATGGGCTGATCCTAGAGAAGCTAAGCCCTGGGTCCCAAGCAAGTGAAGTTCCAGGGTCCTGAACCCAAGAATGATCAAATATATTAAGGCATTCACAGGCAGTCTTCCTGAAACCGGGCAGCCTGGATTATTACCCTGATCTGCTTGTTTATGCCTTACGACCTTGGATGAGTTTCTTAAGCTTTCTGTGCCTCAGTTTTCTCCCCTAGAAAGTGGGGATAATAATAATCATCTCTATCACCAGAGTGCGGTGAGGATTGAGAGTGTTAAGGCATGCACGGCCCTTGATCAGTGCCTGGCGCATGGTAAGCAGCCAGGAAAGGTTCACTGTCATTCCTCAGTTACAAAGGGGTCTAACACCCACAGCTCCCAGGCCAAGACAGAGGCTGACAGGCTGCAGTTCCCTGCCTGCTCCTTGTAAGCTCTAACAACTGCAGCTCGTGAGCTGTCAGGGGACACGAGCAAGGCACTGACAGCATTTGTCACAAAAGGCTTATGAAGATGAATAAGATTTTCTCAAACCTCACTTGCTTGCCAGCTGGAGTTTTAACGCTTAAGGAAATAGCCTGAACCCAATATATTGCACACACCTGTGTATATCCCTGAACTCTTGTTTCCAGGTCTTCCATCTCTGTCTCTGCAGGGTCCTATCACCGAGAATGCTAGCATCCCAGGGTGGGAGAGACCTTTAAAATTCGTGGAGTCTGACCAACCCTCTGATACATGAACTCCTTCCACAGTGTCCCTGCCAGTAGCAGCTAGCCTGTGCGTCTAGTGATGGGGAACTCGCAATCTTTATAATTTAATACTTTAATTTCTCCAGTAAGTGACCAGGCCTGCATCTGGTGCTAGTAATACAATGGAGAATCAGAAATGATTCCCGCCCTCAAAGAGAGCATAGTTTAGAAAGACACAGATAAGTGAACACAGCGCGACATTATGTTTATTTGAGCATATCAATTAATTTCAGTTAATCTTTGTGCTTTTCTTTTCCATATTCCCTTGAACAGGACCCTTCCCCAAGTCAGCTGCTTTGTACGCATCCTTGGTAAAAATTTAAAATTAATTTCTTTTCCCAGCAGACATGCAAATATACAGAAATGGTCACAACGTACTTCTGTGCTTTCCAACCCACATCAGATATAATGATTTTGAAAGCCAAATCCTTTTTGATTTGTGATGTCTTAATTTTGCCAGAAGAACTAAAGAAAAACCAAGAAGCAGGGCCCTCGAGACAGCAAGGTATAGAACAAATGGTCCTCAAACTTCTGTGCACATTAGAATCTACTAGGGCACGTGGTAAAATGCAGATTGCTGGTCCCGATCCAGTTTCTGATCTAGCAGGTCTGGCACAGGCCTGAGGCACTGTGAAAACTTTCCCAGATATTACTGATACTGTTGGTCCAAGGACCTCACCTTGAAAACTGTCATTGTATACTTGAGGCCTTGACAGTTGATGGACAAGAGAAAGAGCAGGTGCACTAAATGCCCTTCACCTGGGCTAGTAGGTGAGGCGAGGATGAACTAGGAGGCATTATGGGGAGGAGGTGAGCTTGCGGAGGAGAGGTGCTGGACTCGGGGTGTAACCTGGAATAAGTGGTATCAGTGCTGAGAGACTTTTCAGTCATCCACCATAAGCACCAGGGGACCAAGGAGGAAGCTAAGGCGATGTCTGCAGGTTCCCTGTTGCCATTTGAGCAAGCATTGCATGTCACTCATGCTGAGGGGTCATGTCAGTGGTTCTTCCCATTTCTAAGTGGTTAGGACTGTCTAGCGGGGGGGGGGGCACTGCCTGCCACCCGGAGATGTCTGGTAGCAAAGAGCCCCACCTTACCTTGGGCCAGCTGTACTAGGGCTACTGTATGTAACAAACTAGCACAAACTGGGAGACTTAAAACAATAGAAATTCATTCTGTTACACTTTTGGAAGCTCTAAGTCTGAAATCAAGACGTCAGCAGAGCCATGATCCCTCTAAAAGCTTTGTCCTTCCAGCTTCTGGAGACCACAGTCATTCCTTGGCTTGTGTGGCATTATTCTAACCTGTCTCCATCTTCACGGGGCTTTCTTTTCTGTGTGTGTCTCTCTGTGTCCTCTCCTTATAAAGACATCAATCTTACAATGCTCACCTTTATCCAGTATGACCCATCTTAACTGATTACATCTATAAAGTCCGTATTCCAAATAATATCACATTCCAAAGTTCCAGTGCACATGAATTTTGGAGGACGTCATTCAACCCACTATATAATCCAAAAAGTACCATCACTGAACTTCTCTTTCCCTTTCCAAGAGCTCAGGACATGCGTTAGTCCCTGAAACAGAGGACGGGGTTCTTGACAACTGGTGAAACGATGGCGGTGCAGGGAAATCTACCGAAACTGTACCTGGGTGAGAGTGATCAGCATCGCTCCCACCCCGTGACATAATTGTGATAGCTTGTGATGCTTTATGGTGAGGAAATACGGAGTGCCACGGGAATGTGGAAGACAGCTGCTGATCACAGACTTGGGTGTCAGGCAGTTTCCCCAGGTTTAGAACAGCTAAGGTAAGACATGAAGGGCGAGCCGGAAATGGGCAGAGGAAGAACTGGGTGGGGAGAGAGACTGGAGTGTTCCAAATAGGCGAGCACACGGACAAAGGCCCAGAGGTGAGAGAAAATGTGATTCATCACAGGAGCAAGTGAAACTCAGGATGGCTGGGCTGCCAAGTGGTGCAGGAGCTAGGCTGAGAGGGCACCTGGAGCACGAGCCCCTGTCCTCGTCTCTTGAAGCCACACAGAATAATCCTGGCCCTTGCTCATCCTGAGAATCTTATGTACGTAAAAACAGATACCTTGCTATCCCTAAGTCTTCTTGTTTCTAGGTTAAATAGCCTTGATGCCTCCCAGGATCTCTCACGCGCTTTGGATTCCCATCCCATCGCCTACTCTCCTGGCTGGCGTGCCCTGCAAGCCCACTCCAGCTTGTCTAAATCTCGTGAAGTAGGAGCTCCAAATTGAAGACAGTGCCTCAACCCAACGCCATAGCGACGCTCTGCCCTAAGGGTCAATCCTCACTGACAGCACCTTTCCTTCCTAGATCCAGGTGGAGAATCGGGCCAGGTTTCTGAGGCAGAGGCTGTGAACCAGCCCTCTTTATCCACTATCACCTTCTTTCTCTTAATGATATGAGCCTCCCAAGTTTCAGCTGAGCACATAGCTGCCCGGCTAGGGATAAACATACCTCGGAGCTGAGTGTGTCATATGACCAAGCTCTGGTTTACAGAATCTTCTTTTTTTTTTGAGACAGAGTCTCACTCTGTTGCCCTGGGTAGAATATCTTCTGTTAAAGCTCACAGCAACCTCAAACTCTGGGCTTGAACAATCCTCCTGCCTCAGCCTCCTGAGTAGCTGGACTATAGGCACCCACCACTATGACCAGGTAATTTTTCTCACTCTTGCTCAGGCTGGTCTTAAATTCCTGAGCTCAAGTGATCCGCTCGCCTCAGCTTCCCAGAGTGCTAGGATTACAGGCATGAGCCACAGTGCCCAGCCTCACAGAATCTTTTTAACAAAGCCATTCACTCTTGTCTTCTTTCTCCTCCTATCCTGCTGTAGAGAAACAGTGACAATTGTAACAGCCTTGCACCCAGAGATGGAAGCCCCAAGGTGAGGAGAGCAGGGCAGACCTGCCCATCAGGGTCTCTGGATGATTTCTGGGGGCAAACAGCAGCAAGACCACTCGGATGGTTAAATGAGATGGAAAAAAGTTCTGTAACCTTTGAGCCGTTTTAGCTAATGCAGAGTCAGCCTCATGTGCTCCATTCACATCAGTGAATTTGGCAAACATAGACTTAGGGGTTCATTTACCTGTAAAGCCATTCAGTAAATTTTTCAAAATGCCTACTAGGTGCCAGACTATATACATGCTGAACCTTGCACAAGGGGGTATCAATACTTTTGTGATAGGCAGTATATTATATTTGTTTTCAATCTTTATCACTGTGCCTGTTAGGAGACCCTTGGTTCAATGTTAATGATTTCAGCTCCTTAATTTTTTAAATATGGAGTGATGAGACTGCTTTATCTAAGCCGTCTCCTTTAATCTTCAGAACAACATTATGAGACAAGTATTATTATTATTGTCTTATAAATTTAAAAACTAAGCCTCAGCTGGGTGCTACAGGGTGTACTTGTGGTCCCTTCTCTTTGGAGTCTGGGGTGGGAGGGTCGCTTTAGCCAAAGAGTTAGGCACTAGCCTGGGCAATACAGCTAGATCCCATAACTGAAAAAAAAAGAAAGAAAAAGCAACTAAACCTTTTTAAAAATGGACTTTAGGCTAGGCACGGTGGCTCACGCCTGTAATCCTAGCACTCCGGGAGGCCGAGGTGGGTGGATAGCCTGAGCTCACCGAGTCCAGCCTGAGCCAGAGCGAGACCTCATCTCTAAAAATAGCTGGATGTTGTGGCGGGTGCCTGTAGTCCCAGCTACTTGGTAGGATGAGACAAGAAAATTGCTTGAGCCGAAGAGTTTGAGGTTGCTGTGAGCTGTGACACCACGACAACCTTTTCTCAAAAAAAAAAAGACTTTAATTTGCTTAAAAATTAGCAAATATCTTAAAAGACAAAGAATCTTTGACAAATAATCTCCTGAGCAAGAATGACATAAGATTTTTCTTGCCTTTTAACATGTTTCCCAAATTTGACCCATTGAATAACAGTCCAGAAGACAGACCTATTCAACTTGATTTAGCCCAATGTTTCCCTAACATACCTGCCTATGAGCCCCCTTTTTTTTTTCAAATAATGCTGTAAACTTCCCACTGAGAAGGGCTGCTCTAGACATATTGGCGAAGCATTGAGATGAGCAACCCTCCTGTCTCATGTTTTCATTCCTCGTCACTTCCAGGTGTTACACCTGATTGGAAATATTCCTCCAAGAGAAATAATATTATTAGAAACCTCCAAATAATGCTTTTCAAAAAAGTGGAGCTGCAGGCAAGGCCAGGGAAAACCAATTTGCTTAGGGAATTTCTTGGATTCCTGAAATCCTACCTGAAATGTTGCCACCATGTCTGCTCTGATGACATCTCCGGAAAAAGAACAGGACTCAGGTTCCCATTAAGCACTTTGAAACAAAAGTGACCTCTTCATGAGACAGACAATATACTAGTCTCATAATTCAGGGGATTTATAAGACTGGGCAATGCAATCTCATATAAATTCACCCAAATTTGGGAAATAGGAATTGATTCCTTTACAGGTGAAGAAACTGAGTCAAGGGGACAATGACAGATCATCTGATGGGGTATGTTCCAGGCAGGTTCTAAACTTGTCTACCAAGGATCTTTCTGGATATAAATTCAGTCCTTCTATAGATTAAAAAGCACAAACCCGGCCCCGGACGAACTGCATCAAAAATAGCCGGGCGCTGTGGCGGGCGCCTGTAGTCTCAGCTACTTGGGAGGCTGAGGCAAGAGAATCGCCTAAGCCCAGGAGTTGGAGGTTGCTGTGAGCTGTGACTCCACAGCACTCTACTGAGGGCGATAGAGTAAGACTCTGTCTCTACAAAAAAAAAAAAAAAAAACCAACCAAAAACCCTACCCTTTAAAAAAAAAAGCACAGAACCTCTCAAAACAAGCAACAGTAAACGCTAGCAACTATAGGGTGTGTGGGTAGACAGAAAAGGTAGGTTATCAAGGAGCTGGTGGCTGCAGGGGCTGGGAAGCTGGTGAGTGCCTTCCTAAAATGATCGCAATACAAATGCATGCTCAGTAAGCAGCCGGCCCACTCTAGGGCAGACTTTTCTGGCCCCATTTGCAATGCCAGGGACCTTGATCTGGTGTTGTCATGGGGAAGTTATTGTTGTCCTCTTGACAACAGGTTTCCTAGGTGAACACCAAGCAGCCTGACCCTGCCCAATGAGCAATGGGCCTGTGCAGCTGCTGTCCCCACACTGCCTTGCCCGCCCTCTCTTTTTACTCTCACTTGCTCAATCCACACCACGGCCTTAACGAGAGGCAGCATTCATCCTTATACACAAAGGCACTACAGAAGGCAGCTTGCAAGAGGGGTGTTGTCCATGGCCCTTTTCTGCTTTGACCTTCAAAAGCGTAGCCAGCCATGAGCAGCCATGCCCACTCCATTCAACCCATAACCAAAACAAGAACAGCTCGCAGGAGAGAAACCTTTTCCATCCATTTTTACAGAGCATCTTAGTGCCATAATTAAAACAAATGAGAAGCATTAAGAAATCCTCTAGTGATGATCAAAGTCTGTACCACAAAGTGAAATGAAGCCCTCAGCCAATTAACCTGTGAAATTGATCAGTTAATTGTAGAAAGCTAAACCAAACAGTTCAGTTAAAGGAAATCCTCAGTTGTTTGTAGGGTTTCTAGATTTAGCAAATAGAAATATCCAGCAATACTACTTAGAATGGGTTTCTGCTCGAATCCGAAATGTCACCTCTGCACTGTGTGCTTTCCTGTGTACACAAAGCCTTCAAGTGTAGAAAACAGAGAGGCAATTTGCTGGTTCTGGTGCTCATTCCCACCACACCAGCCTGGGGCGAGGGTCATGTTAAACTAGCTTACAAGTGGCATCTCACCTGCAGGAACCCAGATAGCCCTGCGTTAAACAGAGGCACTTAGGGTTTCAGTTTCAGCCCAAAACATCAGGAACCATTTAGGCCTGTCTTAGAGATATCCAACTCTTCTAAGATGCTCAGAACCCACTCGGTCTTTCCTGGGTCCCTTGTCCTTCTCCAGAGTGTCCTAGGATCCAAGGACAAGGTGCTCCTTCCCTCATCCCAGCCTTAGGGTTTGTATCCAGTTCTGGAAATTCAAGTAGTTAATACAGATCTATGACCACCTAAGGCAAAAATTTGCTGACTTGGAGAAACTTACTTGGTAATGGGCAATAAAGAAAAAAGAGCAGGGAGCAAAGAGTCAGGAGACCTGAGCCCGGAGGTGATGGACTGGCCATCCTGACTAAGTTTTGCACCTCTCTGAGCCTCCATTTCCCTATCTGTGACTTATAAGCTGCATTGCAGGATGTTAAAGTGGGGTCATATCATAGCAGAAAGCAGGATTTCTCTGGCTCTAGCCCACGGCAGAATCTTCTCTCTGCCTGAGTCTCCGAAGAGTATCTCATGTGGGTTCCAAATAAGTCCTTTCCACTGTCACGAAAGATCCACGGCTTTGCTCCTTTCTGACTAATACATTTGGAGCCTTTCAGAGATCTCCATGGCCAAGACCTCTGTTATCACACAATTTGGGGGGTTTATACTTAAATCTCAAGATTTAAACCCACGGTGCCAGACCATGCCACCAATACTGTGGGTGCCAGTTCTGAGCTGGGACCTTCAATACCTTAGTATCTTGCTGTAGCTTCTGGTGCCTGACCCAAAGGGTACGGATACATATAAGTTTAAGCCCATTTCTTGGAGTCCTCAATCACTGCAAATTAGATATATAATTTCCATTTTATGGAAAAGGAAAATAAGTTTCAGAATTATTAAATAACGGAATCAAGATCACAAGATCCGTAAGTGACAAAACCAGGATTTAGACGCAGGTTCTACTAATTCTAACTGCCAATATACCACTGCATCCCTATGGGAAAATGGGGTGTCAGCTCTGAGGAGCTGACGTCCCAAGTCCTACACAGTTTGTGTATTATTTTCTTTAAGTGAGAAAGCCTTTATGCTAATAGACATCTGCAAACCAATTGCATCGTAAATTAATTAAAGTATCTAGGAAGAGAGGTCTACAAAATTATCCGTCGATTGTGTGTGAATACTCGTACAATCTGAAAAGTAAAACACTAAATCACTAAACTCCAAGAGAAAAATAGGACAAGTAAATGGACAATTCCCAGAGGACAAAATATTAATAACTACATAAAAATCAAATGTTATTAGTAAATATTTTTAAATGCTTTAAGATGAGATGCTGTGTTTTACCTACGAAATTAGAAAAATAAAATATTCAGAGTTGGTAGTCTCATTGCCTTCTAGTGCTTAAATTGTTATAACGTTTCCAGAAGGTAATTTGGTAACACATAGCAAGAATCTTTACACTTGATCTTAGCCAAAAGGCCTAAGAATCTTTAAAAGTACAAATTATTTAACCCCAAAATTTTCATCGTGGAACACAATACTAAAGAAACAATGAGAAACTCAGAAAAAAAGATGTATTTACAAAGACAGTCACCAAAGTGCTAATTATTGTAACAAAGCTAAAAATAATAAAAATGTCTAATAATCAGAAAATAGCAATTAAATGCACCCTTGTGATTGGATATTATGTAGTTATTAAAAGGAAATGGTCAAAAAGCAAATGACACAGAAAGTACCCCTAACAAGTGCCATATATGTCTATATGTCTTTATTTGAACATAAAGATACAAAACTACATGGACAGTATTACATCATACATTTGACTCAGCAGACTGAAGGTGCTATTTTCCAATGAACATTTCTAGTGCTCTCTACAACAATGTGTATTTATAATCAGAAAGACATATCTAACAAAGAAACCTCAGCCTCCTGCAGGTCTTTTTCCTGGCACACTGAGTTGGATGACGGCCTCTGGCATCACGAAGCTAAAAGAATATGGTGGATCCCTTTGGGCCATCATTTTTTCTTTTTACAATATCACAAAAATGAGGCACATTCTCATTCACGTAAGAGATAATCCTAATAGGAGAAATAGTAGCAACCAGCTGTGTTTACTCAGTTCCAGGTTCTACTGTTGATCCTTCCTATACAACATACAAGCTGCATTGTAGGATGCATTGCAGTGATTTAATCCTCACAAAACCCCAGGAGACAAGCCTCACCCAATTTGAAACATAAAGAAACTGGGGTTCAGAGAGACAGAAATCTTTCCCCCAAACCATACAGCTATAATGTATGGCCCAGCACAGGCCAGAACCCAGATCTGACTTTCCAGGATGCTCTGCTCTTTCTCTACTGTCTGACAGGTAAGGCTAGCAAGAAAAATCACTGGCTTTGTGGTCTTTTTAAATTTTTTAAATGCAAAATTTGTATTTGTCCACAGAATGATGTCTTTGCATAGCAGTCGGGTCACCTGATTCTAATTCTATCCCTCCTGACTCGCCTGGTTTCTTTGAACAAGTCACACTCCCTGGATGTTCTGTTGCTGCCACGTGTTGGAGGTGTTGGGCTAGATCAGTTTCCCCCCAAGCTTAGCCAAGCTTATCTTATTAAAATATAGTGTATGGGTCTGTCTCGAGACCTACCGAATGGGAACTTCTGGGTTTGAGTCCAAAATTTTCTTGCAAATAAACTCCATGAGATATTCTTATTCAGGATAAGAATTAGTCCCAGGACAGGTATTTGAGGGCCACCATACTGGACAACTTGGGAGGTGCTTACTGTTCATAGCCCCCAGTCACTGGGTAGGGTCCCAAGCCTGAGGCCAAAGTGTGGCCACCACTGGATTTTAGATGGGTATGAACAGAATCTTGAGGGGATGTGACTTGTTCACTGGGTCAGTCTGTATAAACTTTGGGGGCAGACTCAAGGAGAAAGAGGCACTGGGGGAAAGCAGGATGAGTACTGAAGAGTAGGCACTGCCCAGCCCCAGGGTAGAGCTGCAGTAGAAAGTAAAGGAACTCACCTGTGCAGTGGGTCACACCTCTAATCCGAACACTCTGAGAGACCAAGGTGGGAAAGTTGCTTCAGCTCAGAAATTCAAGGCCAGCCAAGAACAAGACCCATTCTCTACTAAAAATAGAAAAGTTAGCCCGGTGTCCTGGCTTGCACCTGTACTCCCCACTATTTGGGAGGCTGAGGCAAGAGGATCACTTGAGCCTAGGAGTTTGAGGTTGCAGTGAGCTATGATGACACCACTGCACTCCAAGTGACAGAGGGAGACTGTCTCAAAAAAAAAAGTGAGACAGAGAGAGATGGTAGCAAAAAGATGGCCTCACATTATATCTCCTAAGGAGCTTTAAAAAAAATACCATGTCTGGTCCCACCAGACACCCTTGCTTAATTGGTTTAGGGTATGCGCCTGAGCCTTGGGATTTTTTTTAAAGCTTCCCAAGTGATTCCATTTTGAGGCTAAGGTTGAGGTTCTGTGTTTCCACACAGGGACACAAAGCCCTCATAGACATACCCTTTAAACTGTTGAAAATCGGTATTCAAGGACCCTACTGGTGAGTTCATGATGAAAAATAATTACGTTTAAAACAATTGGACTCTCAATACAAAACTTCCTCAGTACGTTTGGGGGATAAATTCAACACCTCAGTTGTGGTTTAGGGGCTTGCCTCATATGCTTGGTGGCGTAGAAAGAATTCCGTTTCCAGGTGTGTGAGTCACACGAAGCCTGTCCTCACTGGCTGGATTTTTCTTCTTCACTGAAGTGAGTGAATTGATCTGTTGTTTTGTCACTGCGTAACTAAAGCCAGTGGGAGGGTGCCAGCTATCACTTAAAGAAAAGGTATCATTTTGAAGTACCAAAGACAGCGGATGAATTGTGTTCATGAAATAGATGCTTCACTCTACTTTTTAATTTGCTCCTGTTAGAGTTAACTGAAAGTTTCTTCTTTATTTTTAAAGAATGGCATTTGTACAGCCACTCAAACTGCCAATCTGTTACATAAACAGCTTTGTTTTCCAAAGGGCTGGCGCCGCCTAGAGGCCAATATGTGCAGTGTTTTGAATTTCTAGGGTTCCGTGAAGCAAATGGGAATTTTCACACAGCAAAGATTCCCAAGCATGGGTGAGGATGCCAGAGTGGTATTTCAAAGGCAGACAGCAATACAGTGAAGCAACTTAGGGAAGCCTGGAACAAAAGAAGCTTCTCACTGTCATTAAAACTATGAGTTGGAACCAGACAGTGGAGGAAGAGCTTGGCCAGTGACTTTGCATACCTGACCTGACTTTGCTATCTGTGCACTGGTAGAGGAACCCAGAGTGTCCAAAAGCTGAAACATGGCTGAAATCTAAAGGTCTCGCAAGTTTTTCTCACAAAGCCTTGAGAAAACAGCTTGTACGCCTGTGGTTTTCAGAGTTTGGTTTACACACCACTTACCTTGCATTCCACACCCAGAGAACCTGAATCTGTTGGCATGAGACCGGGGAAGATGAAGCTTGTAGGCCACTGCAATGATGTTCAGTATTTGGTTCTCACCAAAGCCCTGGAACAGCTGCCAAAAGCCCTTGGGTTGCCCTGAATGGAGGATGGGTCGGGTTCTCTTTTTATAGAGCCCAGAGTTCAACTGAGGAAGAGCCATTGTGTTCAGGGCAGAGATCACAGCTCTTCATTTGCCACACACACACCCTGAGGCTGATCTCTGAACAAGTAGCATCATTCTGGGCACCCCTCATCCAGGACTGTGTCCTGCTAGCTTCTTCCTACTGTCTCAACCCAAATTAACTGGGCTGACTCCCTTGACTCAAAGTGGCAGCCAGCTAATCTGATCCATTTATCCTTGCTAACCAATTAATTAGCAGGGTCCAGGCTCCTGGTTCTCAAAGCTTAATGCACACTGGAATCACCTGGGGCCCTTGTTGAGCCACATTGGCAGGCTCCACCCCCAGAGTTTATGATTCAGCAGCTCTGGAGGAAGCCTGAAATTGTGCATTTCTACATGTTCTCAGAAGATAATGCTGATGCCACCAGTTGAGCTCTCTCTGCTTCTCAAGCTTCATTGGGTGGTAGAGAGCTTTTACAAACATTGATGAGCAGGTCCACCCCACCCCAATTCAATTAGGATATCTGGAGATGAGATTAGGTTACCAGAACTTTTATTCCCATGCTTCCAATGTGCAGCCAAGTTCGAGAATTGTTGGTCTAGAACTGTGGTTCTCAAAGCTTACTGTGCATATGAACCTGTGGACTTTACTAGAATTCAGATTCCTGGGTTTCTACCTAAAGAAGGCTGATTCAGAATGATATCAGTGGGGCCTGGGCATTGGCATTTTTGACAAGAACCTCACATGATGATACAAACCAAAGAGTAGAATCTTTATGGCATGTTAGAATCCCACAAGAAGCTCTTCAAAGAGCTGCGTGTCCATCCAGACATTCTAGTCCAATTGGTCCACAATGTTACTTGTAATCTGCAATTTTTGTAAGTTTCCCAGTTATTTTAATATTAAAATATGCAACCAGAGTTAGAGCCAGTGGTTTGCACATCAGTAGTACTGTGGAAATGATGCCCACTCCCTACCTCGAAGCTAGTTAATCAGAATACCTAGGACTGAGACCAGAATATATATTTTTGGTAAGTCTCATAAGATATTCTGATGCATAACCATATTTGAAAACCATTGATCTGAATTACATTTCCCTTTTCAACCATGGACTTCTGAGAAACTCTTTGAAAACGATAGCATAAACCATTATTATTCTCATATTTCTGTTAAAAAGAGCAAACATTTCTTGAGCACCTAGTATATGCCTGCTGCTTTTAGTACATTCTTTCTTAACAGGAACTTGACAGGATTTAATTTTGGGAGGAATGTAGACGTCATAGTATGAGTGCTTGTGTCCCCACTCTATTTATTCTTTGAAGCCTAATCCCTAATGTGAGGTACTCAGGGGTAGGACTTGGAAGTGATTAGGTCATGGGGGAAGAGCCCTCAGAAATGGGATTAGTGCTCTTGCAAAGTAGGACCTAGAGAGCCTTTTCCCCTTCTACCATGTGAGGACAAAGCAAAAAAGTGACTTCTATGAACTAGAAAGTGAACCTTTACCAGACACTTTATCTGCTATACCTTGGTCTTGGACTTCCCCGCCTTTAGAACTATAAGAAATAAATGTCTGTTGTTGTTGATGTTTCTGTCTACCCCATCTTGATGTTTTGTTATCACAGACTGAATGGACTAAGACATCATGAATAACAGCAAGTTTGTTCAAATCCATATGCAACCTTCACAAAACAGCTCCAGTTGTAAGGTCGCTCCTGGTTAAAATGGAGATGTGACTCAAGATTTTTCCAGAGGACCCATTTTCTCAGATGAAGCTTTCTTTTTCATACCATTGGTTTACTAGGTGAACACACAACTTTGAACTCTGCACAGAGTCCTTGGAAAAGCTACTTTGCCTTCATTTCCCCTCCATTCTTGAGTACATGTGATTCCCCTGAGTTGTGGTGGTCTTTGGCTTGGATTGAGTAAAGGCAAAATCTTCAAACAGCAGGGGCACCATCAACTCACAGGACACCACACATTGGTGACATCTAGGATGCACCAATGGTGACATCTAGGATGCACCATGGTGACATCTAGGATGCAGCCCAGCAGCTAATGAGTAGAGTAGTAGTGGTGGCATCATGATGCACCTAGGGTCATAGTATAAAACTGGAAATCTCTCTAATGCATGCAATATGAAAAAGCCATGGCAGGCTCGGCGCCTGTGGCTCAACAGGCTAAGGCGCCAGCCACGTACACCTGAGCTGGCGGGTTCTAATCCAGCCTGGGCCCACCAAACAACAATGATGGCTGCAACCAAAAAATGGCCAGGCGTTGTGGCAGGTGCCTGTAGTCCTAGCTACTTGGGAGGCAGAGGCAGGAGACTCGCTTGAGCCCAGGAATTGGAGGTTGCTGTGAGCTGTGATGCTATGACACTCTACCCAGGGCGACAGCTTGAGGCTCTGTCTCAAAAAAAAGAAAAAGCCATGGCAATTTTCATTAAGACAGAAAAAAGGAAAGAGAAGGGAAGGGAAGGGTAGGAAGGAAAAGAAAGGGAAGAAAAGGGAAGGGGAAAAGAAAAGAAAAAGAAAGCATGTTTTTGGTGTCTACTTTTCCTGGAGTTAAGAGCAGACATTTTAGTGCTGACATCAATGGAGACATAAAGACTAGGGAAAAGGTAACATTTAATACCATTGTGACAAGTGGATTTTCTTCTTGCTCATCTGTGAATGCACAAGATCTTCATGCCTAGAGGCCTAGAGTGAGATTGGTGTTTCCTCAGAATGTCTGGATCTTTTCCCTTTTTCTACAGAGTTCCTATCTGTAATATTTTCTTTTATGGCTAATATTTAATTAACACAGAGAAATAATAGTAATAATATGTCTGTTTTAAATTTCTGAATAATCCAAAACTTCCATACCCAGGTAGAAGTTTATGAATTACAAATCAAATAAGAAAAAAAATGTCACTTTTCTTTATTTGCCATGACTGATGTCACCTGACTTTTGAGCTGCATAGAAATGAATGGGATAGGAGAAAACTTCAACTTATCTTCAGTTGAAAGATAACTCAGTTAACTCCAGTATGAAACATTCTTTTATTTTGTCTCACCCCAATGTCTTTGGGGTCAGTTCCCCGTCTTTCAGGATACATCCTCCTTCCCTGTTTTTCTTGCCCTTTGGCTCCTGGGTCTCAAGGTAAACTTCTGTTTACTTGTGGTGGCAGGACAGCAGGGGCACAGAGGATGGTCCAGGTGCTGATATTCAAGTCCTTGCTATTGACTATGATGGATGCCTGAACCTAGAAATCATTGAGGGGGGGCCTGATTCCACCTGATTCTTGTGGAAACTGTGCCAACACCCACAGCTGGCATTTGTTATCCTTGAGGTAGGCTCTGGTTGCAAGTCTTCTCTCTAACCCAAATGATCGCTTATCTTCTCTGGCTCATTGGTTTCCTTAGCATTTCTGTGTTCCCCTTGGGGGTGCAGACTTTCCTCGTTGCCTTCTCTCACCCATGTGCAGCGTTCTAGGAGACAAAGACTACTCTCTTCCAACTACCTCCACCCTTCTTCAGCCATTTCCAACTGTTACTCTGGCATCACTGAAGCATAAAGTTTCCTAGCCTGCACCCAAGGAAGTGAAGGATAAACCCCATCACTCCAGGATTAGAAACTCATATCTGGCCACATCTCGCCCTATTCAAATAGAACTTTCCATCTACTGCAGGTCGACATGTGCACAGCTCAGTGTGGCTGGAGAAAAACTCACCATTGTGAAGATTGGTCTCATTTTACATTCAAGGTCATGATCTCAAGTCTGCCCTAATGCTTCCCTAGACCATTCTTCTCCCACTTTCTTATTTCCCTCCTTCTCTTCTCTCCTCCAACCCCCAGCACTTCCTCATTTATAATTTTGTTCAGTTCATACAATGTATTCAATGGAAGCTCATCTCACTCATTGAGAATATGGACACCAACAATAAAGCTCCTCCAGCCTTGTCTCTCCCTCTACCCAGCAGCACTTATATTTGTGCCCACGTAGACTGCCTTCCCTCCTGTTAACTATGGACAAGCAACTCATTCTCCTAACTTAGCACAACTCCACCTCAGCAGTAGATCCCATTGCCAGCAACTCTCTCTTCCTGCATCATCACCTTTTTCTTTTTTTGGTTTCCAGAATCAATCCCACAGATTTAAACATACTGCAATTTTGTGTCCTATCTTGAACCTACATGCTCTTCCATCCCCTTCCATCATCACCCTGCTTTTCTGCTCCCCTTGTCACCAAAGCTCCAGACAAAGTTTGTTTGTACTCAACCATTTCAATTTCTTCCTTGGTTCCCCCTCTTCCCTCCCGCCTCTGCCTTCATGCCACGGAAACTGGTCTTTTTGAGGCTACTAGTGCTAAATCCTGTGGTCAATTCTCAGTTCTCATCCTGTTTAGCGCATCAGTAGCATCTGCCAAAGTTGGGTTTTCTCCTTGAAATGCCCTTTTACTTGGCCTCCTGGACGTCCTGGTTCGCTTATGACTTCATTGTCGACTCCTGACTCCTCCTTAGACATCTAGGTGCAGAGTGACCCAGAGCTCAGGCCTTAGGACTCTTCTCCTCTTTTGTACTCACTCACTCCCTGGGTGTTCTCACCCACTCTCCTGCTTTAATGCCATCTGCTTATAACTCCAAAGGTTCATTTTTAGTTTAAACCTTTTAAGTGAACTCTGGATTCAAATATCCAACTGTCTAGTCCACATTGTCACTTGGATCACCAAGCTATTCAAACATGACATGCCCACAACTGAATTTACACCCCTGTACTAGGTTCCTTCCACAATCTTCCCCATTGCAGGAATTAGCAATTCTATCTTTCCAGGTCCTCAGCCAAAATTCCTTGTCTGCTCTCTTCTTTTCACATTGCCAAGGCCCATCCATCAGCCAATTGTATTGGCTCTGTTTTCAAAATATATCCAGAATTCACACTTCCCACTATCTTCACCACTGCCTCAGTCCAGGTCATACTTGTCATTCACTTGAATTATGACATTAATTAGTTACCCGACTGGCCTCCAGCTTCCATCCTTGTCAGCCTTTAGTGATTTCTTAATATAATGGCCAAAGTGATGCCTTTAAACTGAAGTTAAATCAGGTCACTCCTCTGTTCATAAGTCTCCAGAAGTTTCCATCTCTAGAGTTTTCAAGACTCTACACAATATGACTCTCACCCTTCTTGCCACTGGGCCCTGTGGTTGCC
The DNA here is from genome assembly GCA_963574655.1 of Perodicticus potto. Taxonomy (NCBI): domain Eukaryota; kingdom Metazoa; phylum Chordata; class Mammalia; order Primates; family Lorisidae; genus Perodicticus; species Perodicticus potto. Next base: position 6,101 of record CAUYRH010004412.1, on the reverse strand, counting down.
TTCCTGACCTCACTTCCTGCCTTTGCCCTTCCTTCCTTTTGCTCTTCTTGGAACACACTTAGATGGTTCTCTCACCTACTTCATACTTCTCTCAGTCAGGCCTTCTACATTGACCATAATTAAAATTATGAGCCTCTCTCCAATCCCACCTCCCCACCCTATATACCTCCTTGCTTTGTTTATTTTTTCCATAGAATTTTTTTATTTTTGCAAATCAACATGTATTGTCCACATTTGTTCATTGTCTGACTCTTTCATTAGAATATAAGCTCATGAGGGCATTTTCACTGCAATGGTAGGTGCTGGTGAAATATTTTTAAATGTACCTTATGTCAGGTACAATGTCAAGCCATTGTGTTCTGGGTGACTGAGGCAGGAGGATCTCTTAAGTCCAGGAGTTCAAGACCAGCCTAGGCAACACAGTGAGAGGTTATCTCTACAAAAAAATTTAAAATATTAGCCTATCAGCCAGCTATGGTGGTGCCTGTAATCTCAGCTACTGGGGAGGCTGAGGCAGGAGGTTTGCTTAAGCCAAGGAGTTTGAGGTATACGGAGCTATAGTTGGATCACTAATTCCAGCCTAGGAGACAGAATAGATTTCTCTTTAGAGAGAGAGAGAAACATATCTTCCAGTTTCTACTCATCACCTCCCAAGTAGGGTTTTGTCCTAGACGGGAAGTACCAGGGTTCGCATATGTTACCTCTTGCACTTTTTTCTCACTCCTTAAAGACTTCAAATGCGGCAGATTGAATATAGCTATTTATCTCCATTTCTCCTCAAACTCATTTTCCAAATTAATGGATAATATTTAAAATTTAAAAGCCAATGTTTCATGTTATTTTGAAATATGTAGGTAACCACAAGAAGATAAATCAAAAAGAGTTGAAAGTGGTTGCTTCTGGGGATTGAGAATTTGGGGAAGAGGAGGAATAAGGCAAGGGACTTTGTGGCTTTTTTTCTTGTTGTTTTAAGCATCAGAGTATAATTTGCTGCAAAAGAATATCACTTTGATAAAAATGAAACAAATTCAAAAAGAATGAATAAGATACAGTTAGAGTGGGAGATTCTAATGCAATTCTTTCAAAGCAGTGAGATCTAGGAGGCAAGAAATAAATACAGACACAGAGGAACTGAACATTATGATCAACTCACTTGTTTTAATAGCTAAAGGACTTGACATCCATTGACGGAAAGACATATTACAAAAATCGATCATGTACTTGGTTATAAAGAAAACCTCAAGAAAATACAAAAAGTAGAGATTTTGAATACCTCATTCTCTATTAAGAATCCAATAAGATTAGAAATAAATGATACATAAAGGGAGCTTTGGAAATTTAAAAATTCCTTTTCTCTCTTGACACAGGCAAGCTTTCAATAGCACTTTCTCCCTGGGGATACGATACATAAAAAGCTTCATTTGACAGTCAAAGCTGAGAGATGACTTTGGTGTTCTAGCCAGTGACTGCCCTGCCCCTGAAGCATTGAAACTCATTGATTAAAAGGATGGGGAGCCATATGGCATCTTGATTTAAAGGGAATAAAAAATACATTAAATAATTTTGAAAATATCATATCCATTATTCATAAGTATGGCCATTACTTTATATCCAGAGCCACAAAATGTCAATCGACTGATGGAAAAGAGTAAAACTGCCAATCTCAGTTGCATTTCTATGCCCATCCTTGGTCAACTTCTCTGTAAGAACTAATAAGCAGAGAGGCAGCAAGATTTGCTAGTGGATAGACTTTCAGGCACCAGCTGTGTCCGTTTTGTGTTGCTCTAAAGGAATACCTGTGGCTGGATAATTTATAAAGAAAAAAGTGCTATTTGGCCCAAGGTTCTGCAGACTGTACACGAAGCATGGTGCTGGCATCTGCTTGGCTCCTGGTGAGAGCCTCAGACTTTCCACTCATGGCAGAAGGCAAAGGAGAGCCAGTTTGTGCAGAAGTCAAAGAGGGAGAGAGATAAGAAGGTTTCAGGCTCCTGATTTTCAGGACCAGCTCTCACAGGAACTAATAGCACAACAACTCACTTCCCCCCCACCAAGGAGGGCATTATTCTATTCAAGACCCAAACACCTACTTTTTAGGTCCCCTTCTATGACACTGAGATCAAATTTCAACATAAATTTTGGGAGGCATACATCTGAGGTGGAAAAGTAAAGTATCTGGATCAGTGCTGCTCAAGGTGGTGTGCCTACTGAAATGCATATTCTTAGGGCCCTCTCCAGACCCATTGAATCAGAATCTACATTTTCCAATAGGCATTAGATGGACTTTTAAGTGTGCTAAAATTTGAAAAGTGCTGACTCACCTAACTCCCTAACAATAATCATCTCTTAACCCAGAATGAACTAACAGTAAAACCAAGGAAGGAAATGGACTCTAAGTGGTAGCTTTTGGTTTTGTTTCATTTTAGGATTTTTTTTTTTTGTCTATTACTTTACAATTTAATTCAAATGAAAATCTTAAGAATAACTAGCTGATGGGCCTGAAACACCACTATTTTATTGGGTTATTTTTCATCATTTTGACTGTGCTTCCTCAGCCAATCTAGTTAAGGGAACAGTAGAGTTTTAGCCACACATTCAGGATATGTATTCACACCTCCTTTGTTCATTGTCCAGGATTCCCCACTAAGAATGCCTTCCCAAATTAGGCAGGCTATTTTAAAAAAATTTAAAAGTTTAGAAATCTTTTAATTGACAGTTCAACTTCTAGAAATACATATATCCTAAAATTCTCAGTCAAATGTGCAGATAGGTTTAAACAAGGATGTTAATTGCAGCATAGTTTTTAACAGCAAACGACTGGAATCAGCCTAAGTGTCTTTATCTGTTAGAACTGGGTTTCTCTGCATGTAAGGGAACATTGAAACAAGATAGAAACATATTTCTTTCTCCCGCAACAGAGATAGGCCATCCAGGGCTAACCTGGTATCTGAGAGATTTAGGGATAGAGTCCTGCCAGAGTCTGCAAGAAGGAGAGAAGGCCAGTCCAGGGATCAAGGATAGGCTTTATTTTAAAGGACCAAAAGTCAGCACAGCTCACACAGTTTCAAGGGACTTTTATTAGTGTAGTTGGAATGTGGGAGGGGGTCATGAGAGGTGAGGGAAGTCATCTTTCCTGCAGAGTGACAACTGCTGTATCCAAGACTGATTTCTGAATTACTGCCTTCCACAAAAGGCGTTAATCTTGCATAAAGCCCTTATCTCTAGTGCCAACCAGGATCAGGATAGGAGATCCTGATGCTTCCCAGGAACACCAGCCTTAAAACATTTCAGGAAAGGAGAGAAGGGATTGCTGTGACTGTGCCAGTTGGTTCTGACCTGCTTTCTATCACTGGCTGTCCTTGCAGGATGGCTATACCCTTGTCAGGGTCATGAAGATTTACAGGAGTATGGGAAGAGGATTGCCATAACCATGCAATCTGTTTTCTGGCCTGCTTTCTTTCTCTTCTTGTCTCCCAAATAGCTGTGCTTTTGTCAGAGTCCTGAGAATTTCTTCCCCACAGTTATCTTCACAGTGTCATCAAGTACCAAGGTTTCTATCAGTTCAACATCCTCAAGAAGCAGCTTCCATTCTTCAAGGTCATCTCACAATCCAAGATGCCTGCTGGGTCTCCAGCTATCACCTCCTTCTTCCATGCAGTGGGAAGTTGACAGGAGGCAAAAGCAAATGGGAACCGCTCTGAGCTGAATCAGCCCCCTTTGAAGACTTTTCCTTCAAATTGCTAATAACTGTTCCATTACATCTTATTGGCCAAAACTTAGTCAGTGGCCACACCTACTCTAAGGAGACTGGGAGGTATAACCTTTAACTGGGCATAATATATTCCTAAATGAAATCAGGGTTCTCTTATTAGAAAGACAGTGAAAATGAATCTTGAGCATTCAAACACCTGATTTTCCTCCAGTGACTCACAATATGATATTGGGTAATCAAATATGCACATATCATAAATATTATGCAGTCATTAAAAGTTATGATTTAGAGAAATCTTTGAAAAGGAAAATGCTTATGAGAATAAGTGGGAAAAGACAGATTAAAAAATATATAAGGTCAATATGATTCCAACTTTTATTTTTATAAAACACAAATATGCATAGAAAAGACTGAAATTATAGAGTCAAAATGTTATCTGTTGACTTTGTAAAGGTAAAATGTAAATAAAATGAAGTAAAATGGTACTTTTTCTTCTTCCTGTTTTCTATAGTAAGCATGTATTACATTTGAAATCAGAAAATATCCAATAAAAATTATTTCTAATTGGAAAATAAGCTGAAAAGGAACATATCCATGATATTCACCACTAAAATAGTATGAGAATGCAACACTACTCCTTTACTAAGCTTTCTAAACTCCAGTTTATCCCTAAACTTTCAACACAAGACAAGCCTTTTCCATAAGTACTTTCCTAAATACCCCAGTCAACAGTAATCTCTTCTTTTCCAAATAGTTTATGATAGGTGGTTTTAGTGACACTGGTATAGACACTTGCTAAACTGAAGACTTGCAATGTTACTTAAATGTTACTGCTCTAAGTAAATTATATGATCCCTAAAGACAAGGCATTTGCCTCTTCTGGATGCTTTCTAGTAGTAAATGCTCCTACAGTTACTTATTATACTTCATGATTAACAGGAATAATTTTATTTGTATCCTAGTATGCACATTATTTATAATAGCCTCTCAGAAAGTCTAATTGCTGTTGAGGATTTATATTGATAAATAAATGAGAACAATGGAAAATGTCATTGCATTAAAAAAATGTTCTTGTATTCTAGATAACAAAAAAATAAAGACAAATTGCATACCAAAACTTTGTTATTTCAGATTGTGCTGACTTAGAGGATAAATTGAAGTACTTACCCCAGAAAAGATGGTTTTAAAGGATATCTAGCAAAAATAAGATTTTAGGACTTCCACACAAGATGGCAGATAGAACATCTTTCTAAGCACATAGAAATATTGAAGTAAATAAATAAAAAATTATTTTAAGCAGGGCTTGATAGCAAAAAAGAGGAATCTCCCGATGCCAGAAAAGAAGAAGGAGCCTAAACTCACAGTGACAAGAGGAAATGAAGGCATGGAGCCCTCTTAGGGTCCTGAATTGGTTCCCAGCCTTGAGTTTATCTAGAATGTGCTTGGGCTGGGAGTCAGTGGGCCTTCCACTGAGCCTATCCTAGTAAGAATAAGATAATCTACTGCAGAGGCTGTAGGTGGACAGCCCAGGCCAGACAGCTCAGAGATGTAGAAGAGCCTGTCTCAGGATCAAGAGCACTGGGACAAAACCAACTTTGATCAGACTGACAGAGTAAGATGGCAGTTTACACCAGCTTCAGAGATGCGCAGCTGATAGTGAGCAAGAGCCAGGCAAAGGAGGAGTTCTGCCATTCCTGCTCACTATCATCTGTGCATCTCTAAAGAGGAATTCTAGGGACCAGGCATGGTGGCTCATGCCTGTAATCCCAGCACTTTGGGAGGCCTGAGGCAAATCGATTACCTGAGCTCACAGGTTCAAGACCAGCCAGAGCCAGTGCAAGACCCCTGTCTCTAAAAAGTAGCCAGGCATTGTGGTGGGTGCCTTTTGTCCAGGCTACTTGGGAGGCTGAGACAAGAGGATCACTTAAGCCCAAGAGTTTGAAGTTGCTGTGAGCTATGATATCACACACACAAAAAAAAGTTCTGTTGCTGTAGAGGTGAGCAAAGACCCAGAGCCTACCCTAGGGACCAGTAGAAATAGGACACTCCTTGGTTCTCCCAGCATATGACCATGTTTGCTACATCCATTTACCACCTCAGAGAGCAAACGGGGTACAGGTGGAAATGTGAGGAGCTAGGCATGTAAATCAAAAGATTGAGGGCGGGGCCTGTGGCTCAGCGAGTGGGGCGCTGGCCCCATATACCGAGGGTGGCAGGTTCAAACCCGGCCCCGGCCGAACTACATCAAAAATTAGCTGGGCGTTGTGGCAGGTGCCTGTAATCCCAGCTACCTGGGAGGCTGAGGCAAGAGAATCGCTCAAGCCTAAGAGGTGGAGGTTGCTGTGAGCTGTGACTCCACAGCACTCTACGGAGGGTGAGAGAGTGAGACTCT
>CAUYRH010004410.1:0-12127 GCA_963574655.1 Perodicticus potto | reverse complement strand
AGAGAGAGAGAGAGATCTTCAGCAGGACTTCGAAGAGAGAACAGCTATGAAGCGGACCTCAGAAAGGGAGCAGGATAGAGCTGCCTGCTCCCTTCCAGAAGCCGACCTCGGCTAGACCTCGACTAGACCTCGGTAAAGGGAGCAGGGTAGAGCTGCCTGCTCCCTTCCAGAAGCCGACCTCGGCTAGACCTCGACTAGACCTCGGTAAAGGGAGCAGGGTAGAGCTGCCTGCTCCCTTTCAGAAGCTGACCTCTAGACCTCAGAGAGAGGGAACAGGAAGAGCTGCCTGTTTCCCTCCAGAGGCAAGAGAATTTGATCTCCTTCTGGGTCCTCTTGCCTGGAGGTTTAGTTCTTTCTCTACTTATAATTCTTTCCTATAAACAAATCCTTCTCTACTTATAATTCTTTCCTATAAATAAATCCTAACTTACCACCACTATTGTGGTTCGTCGATTCCTTCTTCGAATTGCCGAGACCAAGAGCCTGAAATTCCGGTATCAACAGCATAGATGATGTAGATGGTAATATATCTCAGCATCACCAACCAAAACCTCTTCTGGGCTAAATGTTGCCCTTCTCATGCCTGCAATTGTAAAACAGCAGCCATCTGTCCCACAAAATTGGCTGGCTGCCTAGCACTTCCCTATGCAGCCAATTCAGGTCTCTGAAGCTGTGGATGACATTGAGGACATAGACAATTGTTAACAAAAATAACCATTCCATCCTGTCTCCTCCACCCCCCAAAGTCTGTGGGAGGGTTTCTGTGATTCCCAAAATATGAGAAGTCAAGAAAGACCCTTGAAACACTGCTAGGTGAGTAGATCTTACAATAAAATAATTTTGTTTCTCTGAGTAAGACAAGGTTCTTTAGGTGAATTCCGGGATTACTGACCACAGCAATTTAGCAGTTGTTGAGTGAGCTTTGCAAACTTTCAGCTAAATCATTGAGGTTGCTTTCAGCAGTATAAATAGAGCACCTAATTAAAAGCTACTCAGATGGTAAGCACTCTCATTATTTTAGGTAATACAAAGTTTGGAGAAGAGAAATTCAGAGCTGCTTAACTCAGAAGTTCATCAATGCAGGGCTCTGCTTCAGCCTCTCTGACTTTTTCTTGACTTTCCCTTCCTGCTGACAAGATGACCTCTGCCGTTCCCGGCACCATATCTTCACATGAGATCGCTGAAGAAGGAAGCACAGAGAACTTCCCACATTGCATTCTCTCTCTCTCTCTCTTTTTAGTCTCGGGTTGGGAGGATCTTACCTAGAAGCCCCCAGGAGATTGTCCCTCAACCCCATCTGGTCAGAACCAGATCCATGCCCATTCCCAAACCCATCACTGGCGAGAGTGAGAGGATTATTGCTTGGCTCAGTGTCTCGGGAGTGGGGCTGCCTAGTCATTGTTATCTGAAATTCAGTTTTAACTGGGTGTCCTGTATTTTTGTTGCTAAATCTGGCAACTTTACTGGGGGACTTGCCCATCTTTTCTGAGCCTGTTGCCAGCCAAACTTGGAAATCAGAGTCCCATTAGCAAGAAGAAGGACTTACTGCCTAAAAGTAGTAGTCAACACAGTCTGCCTTGTTGCCTCACAAGGTTCTCTGTAGCTTCAGTCAAGAAACTTCTGGTTTGCACAGCCCAGGGTTTTCACATGAGCATAAGTGTGCCCTGTATCTTGTGTGTGTGTGTGTGTTTCAGACTGGGGGTGGGGGTGGGGTGAGGAGGTAAATAATGGGGGAGATCCAAGATCATAATTTCATAATATTACAGAATAAAATCAGAATTCCCAAGGTCAGTTGGCTAAGGTGAATAGCTGGCTAGGGTGACCAAGTTTTTAAAAATAAAGTGTGTAAGGCATATTACAATCTGCAATTTACATTTGTGGGATCCAAAGTTTAAAAACCATGAGGCCAGGCACAGTGGTTCATGTCTGTAATCCTAGCACTTTGGGAGGCTGAGGTGAGAGGATGGCCTGAGACCAGGAGTTTGAGGCTGCAGTGAGCTATGACTGTGCCACTGCACTTTAGCCTGGGCAACAGATGGCGACCCTATCTTTTCTTTTCTTTTCTTTTTTTTTTTGAGACAGAGTCTCACTTCGTTGCCCTCAGTAGAGTACTGTGGCATCACAGCTCACAGCAACCTCCAAGTCTTGAGCTTAAGTGATTCTCTTGCCTCAGACTCCTGAGTAGCTGGGGTAGCTGGGACTACTACTGTGTTGCCCACCACAACACCCAGCTTGGAGACCCCATTTTTTTTTTTTTTTTTTTTTGCAGTTTTTGGCCGGGGCTGGGTTTGAACCCGCCACCTCTGGTACACGGGACTGGTGCCCTACTCACTGAGCCACGGGCACCGCCCGGAGACCCCCATCTTTTAAATAAACAAAACCCACCACACCACCTAGTGTTCTTTAGCTTGGCTGCAGCACCTAAGACAAGAGTGGAGCACCAGCACCCCCTGCTTTCTTTCCTTGCATTTTCTCTGTGTGGAAGACTTAATTATGCATTACTGCCTTTCAAATCTCAAGAACCGTCATGAGAGAGGGACCTCTCATGACCTGGCTCGAAGGAAGGAGAAATAACCTGAGTGGAAATGGTGGGAAATGAAGAAGATAAGGGCACAAAAATACAGGGAGAGGAAAGAAAGACCGGGAACACTGGATAGGATGGCATCAGGAGGACGCAGCTGAGGCCTGCAGCCAGCACCTGAACCGTGGAAACAGCTTTATTTATACAAGGTTGCATAAATCTTAACACATGGGGTAAAGATCCTAAAGAGGAGAAACTGTGTGCTTGCCGCTAACAAGGGAAGTCCGCTTGGGTTACCTGACTTCTGGCAGGTGGGAAGAATATTGTTAAAGGAGGAGAAGTGGTTGGGGTCACTCTCTGAGCATTTCCCAGGCTGTGGGAACCCTGCAGCCCACAGACCGCTCCCCACATCAAAGATTGGGGGGACTGAAGATTAAGGTACGTAGAGAGGATGAGAAGGGGCGAGGATGTTTCCTATGGGAGTCAGTGCCATTTCAATGCTATTTATATGTTTTTATGTAAGGGGGTGATTATGACGTAAGTAATGACAAGCATTTCTGGGTACTGATTATATGTGTGACCACTGGGATGCTACTCAGAGACACACAAACCCACAACTCTTTTGCAAAGTCACCAGCTTACCACTTTGAGCAGGCCGCCCCAGCTCCTGCAGAGCTTGTGTGAGGCCAATTGTTTGTCAGACCCCATGAACTCTGGCACACAGCCCATGCAGCACTGGGAATTCTGGAAACTGTGTAACAATTCTTTTAAGTGTGTTTCCCCTGGGGGAGAAAATTCGATGGCTTGCGTGGAGATACTTACTGGGATCATGCCTGATAAGCATCTGTATTTTCCCAGGCTGGTTAAAGAACATGGCCCCACAGAGAAACTATTTGTACATATTCATGAGTAAAATAGTTTCCATTTCCTAAACTATCTTTATGTTGTAGACTTGACTAAAGAAGAGCTTGTGTAAGTAACATGAAAGACTGAATCTGTATTTGTGTGTTGCCTGTCAAATCCCCACTGTCATAACAGTAAGGAAATAAAAGGGCCATCAACCCATAGGGTTAAAGCGAAGGGAGAAATGATGACAGGAGTCAAGACATGTCAAAACACTTTTAGAAAAGGAAAGCATAGGGGATGCCTTAGTCTGTGTTGCTGTAACAGAATACCGGAGTTGGGTAATTTATATAGAGAAGAAATTTATTTGGCTCAAGTTTCTGAAGGGGTGAGAAGTCCAAGATTGAGAGGCCGACTCTGGTGAAGGCTTTCTTGCTGCATCACCTTACAGTGGAAAGCAGAAGGGCAATAGCGTGTGTGTGTGTGTGAGTGTGTGTGTATGTGTGAGAGAGAGAGAGAGAGAGAGAGAGAGAGAGAGAGAGCAAGAGAGGGCTGAACTAGCTTTTGTCACAATCCACTCTGAAGATAATGAACTCACTCCCATGGTAGCCACATTAATCCATTCATGGGGGCAGAATGTTCGTGACCTAATCTCTTGAGGGGGTGTTTTTCTCTTTATTTCCAGAATGTTCACCTTTACTTCATGGAGTATGATTATAATAGCTGCTTTAAATACTTAATGATCCTAACATTGGGACCGGCATTTATTGATCGCCTTTCTCCTTGAGAATTGGTCAGATTTTTCTTGTTTTTAGTATTCTGAGTATTATGTTCTGAGGATCTGGGTCCCCTTAAGTCTTCTGGATAATGTTGATTTCATTTGTTCGTTTGTTTTAGTAGGCCACCAATCCAGTGAGATTCAGACCACAATTTCTCTGTCATCTACCCATACCTGATGGTTCCCACATCAGTTGTTTTTGAAAACTTTGCTACTCTGTTTGAGTCTGTCCCTTTAGGTACCACCCAGGGGTTGGTCTGGGACTTAGATGTTGATTTATATTTTAGTTCCATCCTCGAAGCCTTTGCTGTGCACCTTTGAGCGCATTCTACACATGCGTAGTTTCAGGGTGGGCCCTGAACTTGTTTGTAACAGTTCATACACAGAATTAGGGATATCATCTTCCATCTCTCTTCCCAGGGATTTCCATGTCACAGTTAAATAAATGAATAGAATAACATTTCAAATAACATCCAATAGGTTTTGAGTAAAGGGAGAGAACGGGACAAAATGATTGGACAATGTACATGGAAGAGTAAGTCTGAGAATAGATGGACAAACGTTACAGAAGAACAGGGAGGTGGTTCTGGCCTGACTCTGTGGTGGAACAGATGGATGTGTAGGCCAGAGGAAAGCCCAGGAACAGATGTAAATACCTATATAGAAAGAATGTGTACTGGCAAAGGCAGTATTTAAATTCACACCAAGTCTGGAAACAGAGCAAATACATAAACAAAACAATGCTTCATAGGAAAAAAATCATCTTTAAAAGATAGAAAAAATGAAACACAGTTGCCTAACTGTTGCACTTCTGGGTTTTGAGGGTCATGTAACCATCACCAGATGTTTTATCATCTTAAACCATCTCTCTCTCTCTCTGTCTTTTTTTTAAATTTGGAGATAGTCTCACTCTATTGCCCTATAGAGTGATATGGCATCATAGCTCACAGCAACCTCAAACTTTTGGGTTCAAGAATGCCTCTTGCCTCAGCCTCCCCAGTAGTTGGGACTACAGGGATCCACCACAATACCTGGCTAGCTTTTTTCTATTTTTCATAGAGATGAGGCCTTGCTCTTACTCAGGCTGTTCTGGAACTTCTGAGCTCAAGCAATCCATTTGCCTCAGCCTCCCGGAATGCTAGGATTACAAGTGTGAGCCGCTGCACCCCCTCTCAAGAATGAAAGAAAAAGTATCAGTACTCGGCCTTCAACCATTTTTAAAGATACAGCCCCTTGTGGCAGGAAAGATACTTGACTCTTTAAAGGTTGAGAACATGTAGGAAGCCCCACACTTGTGGAGATGAGGCTGCAACAAGCTCATCTCAGGACAACTTTCTTTTGGCAATGCAGGAGTGGAGAAGCACTTGAAACAGCTCAAAGTGCCTAGAACACACAGGGACAAGTTTTTATAAGTTGATGTCTTGGGGAATGACTTCCTAACATAAGCCTGTTTTAACATTTTCCTGAGGCAAAGACAGATGGTCCTTTCAATTTGAAAAAAAGTGTCCCTTAGGGAGTGTCCGTCAGATATATCAGTATTCAAGTCTCTCCGTTGTTGTCTTAAGGTTCTTTTAGGAGTCATGAAAAACTAAAAGCTCACCTGGGAATTTGATCCAGAGGATGCAATGACGAATCAGACAGTAAACTGTGGTTGTCCAAAGGCCTTGTTTTGATTTTATGAGCCATATATTTGGGGTTCCCTCATTGATCATATGGCTTCTCTTGCTCGGCCAGAGTATGTTTTGAATGATGGAAAGGATATTACATTCTGGAAATGTTCCATGAGAGCATTTTTACTTTAATCCTCATGCCCTGATCTGCCTCTCTAGTCATCCGAAACCACCAAGTTCATACATTTTGCATGAAATAAACTCATTGTCACTCTGTGTTGCCAGGTGCATTCCGATCAACAGAATATTTAAGAAATGTATCGTAACATCTTGTGCAAAGGCTGCCAAACAGCCATTACGAGGGGTTGTTTTTTCTGGCACTCTAGATATTCTTTAATCATCATTTGAATATGACACAAAATCTTCCAATTAGTTTTTCTCTAAAATAACCGTGTCAGGATATGGACACACATAGTAAAGACATAGGATTTAGTAGCCATAAAGGTGCATTTCAAAACTCTTTGAAACATGTTCTTAACAGTACTGTTTTTTATCTGCTTTGTCTTTCAGCATATACTGTATAATGTTTCTTTGTTGCATAACTGTCTTTGCTGGTTCAGCTTCTCAAACTGAGCAGTGATTAATTATAGGCTCTTTTGTAAGCTGTCAAAATTGACTTTTGGTGCCATATCTGATGTTCAGATAAAAATCATTGTATCTTGATCACAATCTTACCAGGTGTAATTCATGCTTCTATGACTTGGGGCAATAGAAATAAATCTGAATGTGTTTGCCTATTTGTAATACCCTGTGCTTCCACTCCCAGCAGCTAAAGACATTAACAAGAAAATAAATCAACAGATCACCATTCCCTATGAATATAGATGAAAAAAATCTTAAAAAAAAAAGATATATATATTTTTGTGGTTTTTGGCCAGGGCTGGGTTTGAACCCGCCACCTCTGGCATATGGGGCCGGCGCCCTACTCCTCTGAGCCACAGGTGCTGCCCAACCTTTTAAAAATATTAGGAAGAGAAATCCAGTAGCATGCAAAAAAGGTTTTACATCATGATGGAGTGGAATTTATTCCAGGATTGAAAGTGTGGTTCCGCAAATGAAAATCAATTAATATACTATGCCACATTAATGGAATAAAGGAGGGAACTCATACGATCACCTCAATAGATGCAGATAAACATTTGACAAGATACACTTCATGATAAAAAACACTCAACCTAGGAATAGAAGAGACATTCCTCAACTTGATAAAGAACATATAGGAGAAACTCACAGATGCCATTATTATACTTAATGGTGAAAGACTGAAAGTCTCCCCCCTAAGATCTAGAACAAAACAAGGATGGTTTGTTTTTTTTACTCACATTCAATTTGTACTAAAAGTTCTAGCCAAAGCAACTAGGAAAGAAAAGTAAATAAAAGACATCCAAACTAGAAAGAAAGAAGTAAAATTATCTGCATTTTCACACAGTGTGATTCCCAAAGAATATTCAAAAAAAAAATATTAGAACTTATAAATTCAGTAAGACTGCAGGATATAAGAGCAATATGCCATATTCAAAGGTATTTCTACATACTAACAATGAATAATATGAAAGAGAAATTATGACATCAGTTCAGTTTACAATAGCATTAAGAAGAAGAATAAAATACTTAGTCATAATCTTAACCAAGGGGATACAGGACTTGCATACTGAAACTACAAAACATTGTTGAAAGAAATTAAAGATGATCTAAATAAATGAAAAGACTTCCCATGTTCATGGATTGGATGGCTTACTATTGTTAAGATGATGCTACTCCACAAATTGATCTGCAACATGTATTAAAACTCCAGCAAGGACTTGCAGAAATTGACAAGATGATACCAAAATTCACATGAAATTGCAAGGGACCCTGTATAGCCCCAACAATCTTGAAAAAGAAGAACAAATTTGGAAGACTCACACTTCCCAATTTCGAATCTTACTATAAAAGCGTGGAATGCAACTGTCAACTGGCATAGAATAGAACTATAGGTCAATGGTCAGGCATAGCGGCTCACACCTGTAATACTCGCTTTGGAAGACTGAGGTGGGAGGGTTATTTGAGGTCAGGAGTCCGAGACCACCCTGAGCATGAGCAAGATCCCAGGATTCCATCTCTACAAAAAACAAAAACAAAAAACAAAGAAAATTAGTCAGGTATGATGGCATGCTGCTCAGGAAGCTAAGGCAAGAGGATTGCTGTAGACCAGGAGTTTGACCTTGCAGTGAGCTATGATCATGCCACTGTACTCTAGCTCAGGGACAGAGCAAGACTCTGAATTTAAAAAAAGAAGAAAAACAAAAAGAAGAAGAAATACAGATCAATGGAATATAATTGATCCAGAAGTAAACCTATACATCTGTGGTCCATTTCTTTTTTGACAAGAATGTCAAGATTCTGTTAATGTGGCATCTTTCAAAATAAAATCCTGAGACAACTGCATAACCACATGAAAAGAATACAGTTGGACCTTTACCTCACACTGTGTAAAACAAACTAATGCAAAAGGGATAAAATATCTAAATGTAAGAGCTGAAACTATAGAACACTTAAAGAAAACATTGGGATAAATTTTCATGACCTTGGATTTGGCAACGGACTCTTACCTATGACACTAAAAGCCCAAGAAACAGATACATCAAACCTCTTCAAAATAAAATTTCTTCTTTGCATCAAAGGACACTCTTTAAAAAGTAAAAAGACAATCTGTAGAAAAGGGAGAAAATATTTGCAAATCACATGTCTGAAAAAGGGTCTAGTATCCAGAATATATAAAGAACTATTACATCTAAGTAACGAGAAGAAAAACAACCCAGTTAAAAAATAGTCAAAGGACTTGAGTAGACATTTCTCCAGGGAAGACACACAATGTGTGACAAAAACATGTAAAGATGCTCAACATCATTAGTCATTAGGGAAATACAAATGAAAACCACAGTGAGGTGATCACTGCATACTTACTAAGATGGTTATAATTATTAAAAATAAAAGAAAAATAGAAAATAAAAAGTGTTGGCAAGGAAGCAGAGAAATTGAAACCCTCATACATGACTGGTGAAAATGTAAAGTGGTGCAGCTGGTGTGGTGGTTCCTCAAAAACCACCCCAAAATTCCACTCCTTGGTAAGTATCCAAAAGAATTAAAAACAAGTATTTAAATAAAATTTGTTCATAATGTCCATAGAAGTCCTGTTATAACATCCCTGAAGTGGAAACAACTCAAAAGTCCATCAACTGATGAATAGATAAACAAAATGTGTGTATCCATAAAACGGAATATTATTTGGCGATAACAAGGAATGAAGTACTGATATATGCTATAACATGAATGAAACTTAAAACTTTATGCCTAATGAAAGAAGCCAGATACAAAAGGTCACATATTGTGAATTTCATTTACATGAAAAGCCCAATATAAGTAAACCCATACAGACAGAGAGTAGATTAGTGCCAGTGGCTGCAGAAGATTGGGAATGGGGAAGGACTGCTTAATGGTTAAAAGTTCCTTTTGGGAGCAGCACTTGTAGCTCAGTGGATAGGGTGCCGGCCACATACACCGAAACTTGCAGGGTTCGAATCTGGCCCGGCCAGCTAAAAAACAAAACAAAACAAAAACAACAATGACAACTGCAACAAAAACTAGTCGGGTGTTGTGGTGGGCACCTGTAGTCCCCGCTATTTGGGAGGCTGAGGCAAGAGAATTGCTTAAGCCCAGGAGTTTGAGGTTGCTGTGAGCTGTGATGCCACGGCACTCTACCCAGGGCAACAGCTTGAGACTCTGTCTCAAAAAAAAAATTCCTTTTGGGGCGATGAAATTATCCTGGGATTAGACAGTGGTGGTAGCTACACAACATTGTAGATGTACTGAAAGCCATTGAATTGTATACACTTTTAATTTAATTTGCTATCTCAAGGTCACTGAGCATGAACTATGTATTTTAAAATGGCTAAAATGGTAAATGTTATGTTGTGTGAATTTTATATCAATTTAAAAAAACCAAAGATAATTCTTCTCTCATTATTACTCATTGTGAAGCCATTCAGAAAATAAGGACCACTTCACCGCCCCCAGAAATTACGTCGACTATATATCCAGTCATGGAGAGCTGGGCAGACCTGTGTTCAGGAAAGAGAACTCTATTGTGGTATTTTTATCTGTGTGATATTTTCTGATCTTCTTGTTCTTTTCCTATAACCATAAAAATGTCTTTCGCTGTTAATTTGTAAGAATTTTGTCACAGAAATTTAGATTCCAAAAGCTTCCTAATATTCCCTGTGGAATGCAGCTATCACTCTTTAAGCATTGCTAATAAATTATCTTGTAAAATAGCATTTAGTCTTGGGTGTGTGGATCAGCTCAAGTCACTGGATATTGTTGTTTGCCAAATGGGTTTTTAGTTTTCTTTTGCCTCTTCTTCTTCCTTTTGCAAAGAATTAGTAGGATAATCACTCATACAACATATTTGTTGTCTTTTTTTTTGCAGTTTTTTGGCCGGGGCTAGGTTTGAACCTACCACCTCCAGTATATGGGGCCAATGCCCTACTCCTTGAGCCACAGGCACCGCCCATATTTGTTATCTTAAAATGATGTATTAGGGGCTCAGCGTCTGTAACTCAGTGAGTAGGGAGCCGGCCACATACATTGAGGCTGGCAGGTTCGAACCCAGCCCCAGCCTATTAAACAATGACAACTGCAACAACAACAACAAAATAGCTGGGCATTATGGCAGGCACCTATAGTCCTAGCTACTTGGGAGGCCGAGGCAAGAGGATTGTTTAAGCCCAAGAGTTTGAGGTTGCTGTGAGCTATGATGCCACAGCACTCTCTCTACCTAAGGTGACAAAGTGAGACTCTGTCTCAAAAAAAAAAAAATGATGTATCAGGAAGTTTCTACTTCGATTCTTTTTTTTTTTTTTTTGAGACAGAGTCTCAAGCTGTTGCCCTGGGTAAAGTGCCGTGGTGTCATGGCTCACAGCAACCTCAAACTCTTGCACTTAAGCGATCCTCTTGCTTCAGCCTCCTGAGTAGCTGGGACTATAGGCGCATGCCACAACACCCAGCTATTTTGTGGTTATAGTTGTCATTATTGTTTGGTAGTCCCAGGCTGGATTCGAATCTGCCAGCTCTGGTGTATGTGGCTAGCACCCTAGCCGCTTGAGCTACAGGCGCCGAGCCTCTACTTCTATTCTAATACAAAGAAATGCATGTGAAAAAAGCCCTCTTTTTTCCCTTGCTGGATGAAGTCATGTTTTCACATATTGTCTGAAATTGCTGCAGCCATCTGCTTTCTACCTAGCCGCTAAAAACATCCAACTGACATCAATGCTTCTGGTGAAGGTAGTGAATAACAATTGCTAGCTGATGTGCTGATAAAAATTTGAGTCAGTATGTAGTCAAGTCATGGATCCAATGTAGAGTATTTAAGTTGATCAATGAATGCCTGGTGATGCTGTTCTTTATTAACATAAGTGTCCTTCCAGGCCATTATGATCATCTCTAAATGATACAGTAGTCAAGTCCAACTCAGGATCCATATATCCGGCTTATAACAATGTCCTAGCACCTGCTGAAGATGAAATATATTTATCTGTGTTCTTTAAACCACTGCATGGAAAAATTTCACCAGGAAACTCTTGGGACCATTGTTCTTTGTTTCACGTTTTAGAAAATTATTAATATATTCATGTATTTCACAAGCCAAATAATTAAAAGAGTTACTCTGTCAATGGTGCATACCCGTAGTTCTAGCTACACAGAAGGCTGAGGCAGGAGGGTTGCTTGAGGCCAGGAGTTTGGGCTTAGCCTGGGAAACACAGCCAGATTCCATCTCAAAAGAAAAAAAAGACTCACTCTCATGTTATCCCCCATTCACTCCAGTTTCTACTCCAACAAGTAATTGCATTTCACTGTTTGTGTATGTGTGTGTGTACCCTTTTGCAAATAAAAACAGAAATGATACAGATTCTGGGAGCATAATATATACACTGTTTTGTACTTTTCTTCTTGTCCATTTATAGTCTATCTCAGAGATCTTTTCATGTTAATCTCACAACATACGAGACCCTGTTTTCCCATAGAGCATATTGTCAAACTTTTGGATATTTATCTATATGATAGTTAAAAATGATATTTCAGTGTGGTTTAAATCTACATTTCTCTTTTATTATTAATGAGCTGGGCTTTGTACTGTTTTTTTTTTTTTTGTTGAGACACAGTGCCACCCTATGCCCCTGAGCAGAGTGCAGTGGGCGTGGTAACTCAGTGCAACCTCTGACTCGGGCTGTGGGCATCCCGCTGCCTCAGCCTCTGGAAGCCGCTGGGATTACAGGC
>CAUYRH010004408.1:0-18075 GCA_963574655.1 Perodicticus potto | reverse complement strand
CTGCCCCTCCTACTGCTAACTTTTTTTTTTTTTGAGACAGAGCCTCAAGCTCTGGATAGAGTGCCACCCTGGATAGAGTGCTGTGGCATCACAGCTCACAGCAACCTCCAATTCCTGGGCTCAAGCGAGTCTCCTGCCTCCTGCCTCCGCCTCCCCACAAAACAAGTCTTAACAAATTTTTAAAAATTGGAATCATATCAAGTATCTTCTAAGAATACAATGGAATAAAAGTAAAAATAAGCACCAAAATCATGGAAAATAAACATGATCCTGGGCAATCTGTGAGTCAAAAGTAAGTTAGAAATTTTTAAAACTTTTTGGAAAGCATGAAAATGGAGACGTAACTTATCAAAGCCTTTGGGCTGTGACAAAAAAGTGCTAAGAGGAAAGTTTATAATATTAAATGTCTATCTCAAAAAAATGAAACATCCCACTCAAGGAACTAGATGAAACAAGAACAAACTGAACCCTAAATTAGCAAAAGAAAGGAAATAGTGAAGATCAGAGAAGAACCAAAGGAAATTGAGACAAAAAATACAAAGAATCAATAAAACAAAATTAGTTTCCTTGAAAATATAAACAAAATTTATACAACTAAATAAAATCAGAAATGAAAAAGCAGACATTACAACTGATATCACAGAAATACAAAAGATTATTAGAGTTTATTATGAATAATTCTATGCTCACAAGCTAGAAAAACTATAAGCAATGGATAAATTCCTGCAAACACACAACCTCCTAAACTGGAGCCAGACAGAAATTAGAAAGCCTGAACAGACTAATAAGGAATAGTGAGATTGAATCAGTAATAAAAACATCTCACAAAACCCGGCTCCCCGAGACCTACAAAGAAGAGCTGTTACCGATTCTACTGAAACTGCTCTAAAAAACTGAGGAGGAGCTAAACTCTCTAAGTCATTCTGTGAGGCCAATGTGCCAAAACGAGATGAGGACACAGCAAAAAGGAAAACTATAGATGAATATCACTGATGAACTAGGTGCGAAAATCCCCAACAAAATACTAATGAACCACATCCAACAGCATCCAAAAGGAAAATACACCACAACCAAGTGGATTTTGTTGAAGAGATTCAAGGATATTTCAGCATACATGAGTTAATAAGTGTGATTCTACATGTAAACAGAAGCAAGAACAAAAGCATATGATTATCTCAGATGCAGAAAATGCATTTTACAAAATTCAGTATGCCTTCCTCCTAAAAACCCTCAACAAAGTAGGCATATTGGGAACATAACTCACAATAAACCCACAGCCAACCTCATACTGAGTGGAGAAAATTTGAAAATATTCCCCCTAAGAACTGGGACAAAACAAGGGTGCCATGCCTACTTTTACCACTTGTATTCAAAGCAGTACTGAAAGTCTCAGCCAAAACAATCATGTCAGAGAAAAAAATTAAAAGACATCCAAATCAGAAAACAGCAAGTTACAGTATCTCAGTTTACAAGATAAGATTTTATACCTAGAATGATCCTTCAAAAAAACTCTTAGAACAGATAAACGACTTCAGAAAAGTTTCAAGATACAAAATCAAAGTACAAAATCAGTTGCATTTTCTATACACCAGGAACAATCAAGGCTAGTACCAAATAAAGAAGGCAACATCATTCTTAATAGTATCAGTATTCCATTATCTGTATATATTACAGGGTTTATTTAACCAAGCACTATTTATCCAGTTAAGTTATTTCTAATTTTGATATTTTATAAAATTTCCTGTGCTAAATATTTTTGTTGCCAAATCATTGAATGCATACCACTTTTTAATACCTTAAGTTTTTAGAAGCTAAGTGTCTGGCACTAAATTGTTAACTGTACTTGTTTCTGGGAGTTATTACAATAAATGTGTTTTCTTTCTTACCTTCTCTCTTCTCATAATATTCCACTTTTCCCAAAAGTGCCTACATTTAATATGAATGTACAGCCAAACATTATCAGGTATTTGAGCTGTTGATAAAATAAACATGAAATAAAGAGATCACAATAAATATTTTTGAAAATAAAAAAGGAAAGCTAAGAAAACAGTAATAATTTTAAAATACTTTTTTAAAAGTATAATTGATTTTTCCCACAGAGATAAGAATGTATTTTGCATCTTTTGAAATAAGAAAAACTATAATAAAAAAAGTTCAGGGAAAAAAGCATTTTGAAATTAAAAATCTATAAGGCAATAAAAATTCAATTGAAGGGTGAAAATATGGGCTTCAGAAATAGCCTTAAGTGAATCGAAAAGGCAAAAAGATAGAAAATAGGGGAAAATATAAGAAAAATTAGAGAACTAGTTTGGGACAAGAAATTACAAGTTTTCAGAGAATGTGAGAAGATAGTTGACAAGTACTATTTGTAGTACTTGGGAAACCTCTGTGAACAAAACATATGCGGTCTAACAAGTTCATGAATTCATGCTAAAAAGAGTGCTGCATACATCATTGCTGAGAATTACCATCATCACCTGTGAAGTACTCCGAGGTAAGCTAAGCCCTGACCACCTTCAAAGCAATTTAGGAACTCTTTTTCTGGAGTTATCATCATACAGCACACAAAAATACACAACAATAACAAGTGCCACTCAGCAAGACACTATCACACATTGACAAAAAACACAACTATGAGACACTGACTGATATACCAAGCTTGTGAAACCTTACTGAGTTGTTTGTACAGTGCTTCCAATGTAATTTAATTATCAGACTTCAGTATGATGACAACTCTGATGGCCAATCCAGAGTCCCAAAATAGCTCTGAAGGGTGGACAGGCACTGGCGTCAGTGCATGGCTTCCCAAGTGGAGTACTTCCAAGGCGACTGCCGTCATACTCAGCAGTAAGGTTTTCTCGGATGAGTTCCCAAACTTAATTGACGGACCTCATATGTTGAGTCTTCCAATTCATTAACATGTTCATTTATTTAGATACCCTTTAATTTTTTTAATCAAAATTTTGCAAACTTCATAATATAAAATGTTTTTTATGTTTTATAAATTTTAAACTAGTATTTCATTTTTTTAACAATTGTAAGTGATATTATATTTTTTATTTTATTTCCCACATGTTCTTTGCCAGTACAAAGAAACACAATTGATTTTTGTGTTGTTGCAATTGTGTATTTCTCTTGAACTTACTTTTCAGTTCTAGAAACTTTTTTTAGATATATGCCTTGGGATTTTCTACATAGAAAATAATATCATTTGTGTATAGCAATAATTTTGTTTCTTTCCAGTCTGTATGCTTTTTATTTTCTATGTCTACAACATTGCACTAGCTAGAAGTTTCTACTAAGTTGAAAATAACAGTGGAGTGGACATCTTTGCTCTGCTCTTGATCTTAGAGGGTGGAGGGAAATTTCATTGTTTCAACTTTAAGTATGATTATAGCTATAAGTTTTTTGTGGTTGCTGTTTTTATTAATTTGAGGAAGTTGTCGTCTATATTTTCTGATAGACTTAAACATGAAGTGAACTAAGTCAATCTGTATCTTGACAACTACAAAACATGAATGAACAATGTCTAAGAGGATCTTAGTAAGATGGAGAAATACTCAGGATCCATGTATTGGAAGATTTAACATTTTTAAGATATCAACTTTACCCAGTGTGATTTATAAATACAACAGGATCCCAATCATAATATCAACATAATTTTTAATAGAAATCAACAAGCTGGGTGGCGCCTATGGCTCAGTGGATAGCTTGCTGGCCCCGTATACCGAGGGTGGTGGGTTGGAACCCGGCCCCAGCCAAACTGCAACAAAAAATACCTGGGCATTGTGGCAGGCACCTGTGGTCCCAGCTACTCAGGAGGCTGAGGCAGGAGAATTACCTAAGACCAGGGGTTGGAGGTTGCTATGAGCTATGCTGCCACAGCACTCTACCCAGGGCAACAAAGTGAGACTCTGTCTCAAAAGGAAAAAAAAAAGAAAATCAACAAGCTGACTCTAAAATTTATATGGAAAAACAAAGAATCTAAAATAACCAATAAAATTTTTAGAAAGAACCAAATTGAGAAATTTATCCTGCTGAATTTGAGTGTTAAGGTAAAGCTTAGGCCTTTATAGAAAATAATATAAAGTACAGAAATGGATCAACACATATATGGCCAGTTGATTTTTATATAGGTACAAATGTAAATTGATACAGAAAGAATAATCTTTTTACTAATTGGTGCTGGAAAAACAGAACATATATATTAAAAAATTGACTTCAATCTATACCCCATGCTATATATACAAGTATTCATTCAGAATTGATTATATACCTAACTATAAAATTCAAACTCATTAAGTTTATTAAAGAAGGCATGAGGAAAATCTTTGTTACCTTGGATTAAGTAAAGATATCTTAGGTAAAACACAAAATGCACATTCCATAAAAATTGATCAAATTTAGATTTTTTTCTTTTGTTTCTTTTTTTTTTTTTTTGAGACAGAGTCTCACTTTGAGACATTTTTTCTTTTGTTTCTTTTTTTTTTTTTTTGAGACAGAGCCTTAAGCTGTCACCTTGGATAGAGTTCTGTGGCATCACAGCTCACAGCAACCTCCAATTCCTGGGCTCAAGCGAGGCCCCTGCCTCTGCCTCCCAAGTAGCTGGGACTACAGGTGCCCTCCACAACGCCTGGCGATTTTTTTTTATTTTTTTTTTATTTTTGGTTGCAGTTGCAGTCATCATTGTTGTTTGGCGGGCCCGGGCTGGATTTGAACCCAGAAGCTCAGGTGTACATGGCTGGCGCATTAGCTCATTGAGCCACAGGCGCTGAGCCCAAATTTAGATTTTTTCAAAGGTAAAAATTTTGCTTCTGAAAACACAGCAAGTAGAATAAAAATATAAGTAACAGACTTTCAAAATTTTTGAAAAACCTGGTAAAGATTCTTGTATCTAGAATATATTAACTCTCAAAGCTCAATAAATAGAAGTCAAATCAACCCATACAAATAGGCAAAAGATTTGAACAGACGGTTCACCAAAGAAGACACAGAGATGACAAAAAGGCACATAAAAAGAATCTCAATATCATTCAAATTAAAATCACAATGAAATACTACTTAGAATTGGATGATTTTAGAATAGCTTAAAAAAATCTTGGTGGGGATATGGAGCAATTTGAACTCATCTATTACTTTGGAAATGTTAAATGGTACATCAAGTTCCAAAGTCAGTGCAGCAGTTAAATGTCCACTCACCATATGACCTAGTAATCTCACTTCTGGGTATTTATTTGTTCGACTGAAGTGAAAACATAGGTTCATACATGTATGTAAATGTACATAGAAGCTTTATTCATAATTGCCAAAAACTGAAAAAAATCCTAATGTTTATCATTAGTGAATAGATAGAGAAACTGGAACATCTATAAACAGAATACTACTCAGCAATGAAAGGAATGAATTACTGACCTGAGTAACAATGTAGATAAATCTCAAAAAGTTCATGCCAATCATATTAGCCTGACTCCGAAGACTTCAGTCTGTATCATTCCATTTGCAAGATACTCTGGAATAGACATATGCATAGAAAGAAAAAAAGTAATGGTGGTTTCCAGGGGCTGAGGCAGGGATACAAGGGAATTAGTGATTTATTGAAATGTTTGGTATCTTGACTGTGGTGATGATTCTTATGCAACTGTATGTGACTGTCAAGACTTACGTGATTTTACACTAAAAAAAGTGAATATTAAATCTCAGTTAAAAATAAATGTTTAACAGTTATCTGGATCTCACTGTTATAGGAAAAATCAGTTTTACAGGATCAAAAAACAGTTAATGAAATCAGAGTTGAAGCCTGGTATTTGTGATCTTTGGTGTTCAGTACCAGCCATAAACAACTGATGAAAATGGTAGGAAACCTGCATATTTTTTATCTTGCAGCAGCAGTGTCATATAAGCAACAGAATTTTCATTCAATTGAATATGCAGATGACTATGGGGTAAAAAATTCTACATGATGTGAATCATTCTCAAAGTGAAACACTCGAGGACAAAATTATGATGCTAAATTGTACGTTTCTACTCATCCATTGCTCACATTTGTATTGAGGAGGGCATTTGTATTGATTGATTATTTCGATTATGTATATCAGAAGTAATTTATGAGTGTGGAAGTATATTTATCGGTCATTTAATAAATAATACAAAAATCTATCAATAGATAGATTTTAATATTTTTAGCTCCACTGTGTATTATTTCATGAGCTATTTTTCGTCACTGGGCTTTACTTTATTTTGTCATAGTGCCTTTGTATGAAAAGTATTAACACTGATAAAGTAGACTATTGTAGTAGAGTCTCCTTAGCTTGAAGAGATTTGAATAAATTTCAGATACACAATGACCTTTTGTTATCCTTGGGACTGTCATGTATATCACTGCAGAACTGAATGTGCTAGCTGTGATAAGTTGCTCAGTAGTGATTCAACAAATATTTACTGAGCTCCTTCTCTGTAAATTTTGCAACATGGGCCTCTAAAGGCTTCACCACAGGCATGAATGTCTGCTCAAGCTGTCTGCTGCAGTTGCATGCTGCCGTATGTGGCTATCTGGATGACTCAACTGCTGCTGCTTATGCAAATTATGTTTCATTTTATACCCCTAGGAACTAAATGAAGAAAAATAATTTCAGCACCACCAACCAAAAAAGCATTTAATGAGTGTACAGGAACTCCTCGAGCTTGCTAAAGGAAAGTATAATATGGTAAGAAGAGAGTGGGCTTTGGGATGAAATTAATTTGGATCCCAAATTCCCTGTGACTATATCATACCTTTCTAGTTTTCACTTTTCTCAGAGAGAGAGAGAAAAAGAGAGAGAATGATTATATCTTCCTCATGGTATTGTGTCAAATATGGAATATTTTCTATATGTACGTGAAAGTACAGAGTATTGTACTTGAGTTTCTTTATGACTGAACTGTGAGTTAAGAAGAGATAGCTTCCTTCGTTGTGAACTTTGCTAGGTGGAACTCAGAATAATAACATACATACACATTGAAAAATGCAGACAGATCATAGAAGCTGTTGACAGGCTTTCCTCTCAGGGGTGCACTCCTCACCTCTCTGGAGTGATCCTATTGCCCACACGGCCATATCTGAACCCCCAGCAAAATTGCATTTTATTGGCTCAAAGGAGGTCCCAACTCAAGGTCTTTTGAACTAGGACAGTCAAATCCTGTTTACGCTGGAAACTGTCTGATGTAAAACCTGGAAGCTTTTGATTATTTAACCCTTCTGAATTTCCATGCACTAATTTGGTTGGATTTGTGTCAGTCGGACCAAAGTCATGACTGCCCCAAGTTATACACAGAAATTATTTAACAGAAGTGGCATTTTCAAAGCATGACTTTTAAAACAATGGAATAAAGAAGAAGAATGTGAATTCTTTGTGAATTTCCCACGTGACAAAGCAAGTCCTTAAAATTATGACTCATTTTTTTATCTAGTGATGTTCACTGTGCCACACTTCTGTACATGATGTGATGGCTTACTACAAACAAATGCAACAAGGAGTATCATGACAAGAAAAGAAAGACATCAACAGCTTCCCCCACGGCTGATTGGATGTTACTTGAGGTTGGACAATTAAGCTTGTGAACTCACTGTAGAAAAAGTGCTGCGTACCTCACTGCTGACTGTCACTGCGATCCTCGTGGCCATCTGGTGACCACAGTGATATCCAGCAAGGCAGCACTTTTTCTAGGATGAGTTGGTGAACTTAATTGTTTGTCATCATAGCTTTCCTTCCTCGAGGTTATACTGTGAGGAACACTGGCTTATAGAGGAGAAGAGATATGCCCCATGTAAACAAAGGTTTTCTATGATTTATTCTCATTTAATTATTGTTGAATTTTTTTCTTACATTATATAAAGTTGAAAATGGTAAAAATAAAGAATTGATAGAATTTAATGATTGATTAGATGACAAGAATGAGAATCAAAGAGGAGAAGAAACGATGTTCATATTTCTTGCTCTGGTTGAAACTGCTAAAAATTCACTGAGATAAAGCACCCAGTTGGGACAGGTTTGGCTTGAGCAGTATTTCTCCACTGTAGCCACATTCTCCCTCTGAACACCACTCCGTCCCCATTCCTGGAAGGCTTATTGCCTTTCTGGCTCATAGTATACTGGATCAGGGATGAACACTTGAATCAAACAGAGCCAAAGATATTCTTTCTCTAAAACATTTGGACTTCTCTGTGGGTTGCACTTGAATATACAAATTCGATGGCAGGAGGTATCATTATCTGCCATGTGTGGGGAGAAACAAAGGAAGCTGGTCTTCAGATTCAGAAGACCTCCACGGGAACCCTTACGGTCTGCTGCTTAACCAATTAACCCTAGCCAAAAAAAGGCTTGGATCTAGCTGTGATCCAGGAGAAAGGGTAGAGGTTCCCAATCAACACTGCTGTGAAAAACCCAACTGCTAGACTGCCACATTATATGACTGTACCAAAAGTCTTAGACCTACCTGGTCTCTAACCACACTGCAGGAGGAGCTAGTGCTCACCTCCACGTGAATGAGGTTTGAGCTAGTAGGCAGGCAGTATAGACAAAGGGATGAAGTCTCTTCCCTGTACTCTGTCATTGGAGTTTGCTTTCTATCTCTGCACTGACCCAGAATACCAGGGGAACTGGCTCACTGGCCATTGCTCCCATGTTCAAGAGCTTTTCCCCACTGAACACTGCTGTCTCAAACCTGGTGTTTTCCTGTCTGTGAATTTGGTCTTGTTTTTATGAGAATCCTTCTAACACATCCTCTTTTTTGCTTAAGCTACCTTATGGTTCCTATTACTATCTGCCAAAAGTTTAAAGAGAAAAGGGTATAAATTAAATGTCTATTCTAATATTCCATATTGGATAAAGGTCACTCCTATAGATAGCTAGGAGTAACTAAAACCAAAAAAATTTTCAAACTCTTGATAGTTACGAAAGCATGTAAAACCAGTGCCCTAAATATGCTTCTCTATGGTGATTGCTTACGTTGTTCCTGCACCAAAGCCATAATTCATAGGTCCAAAGTTGCCTGCAGAGATTTATACCCCATCAAGACCACAGAGATGATCAGAATTGAAGGCTCTTATTCTAGTTGACTTCATAATGAGGCTCCTCAATATCCCCACAATGCTATCAAATATGACTTCATTAACCAAAAAACCTTATCATCCCATGACATAAGCATTTATTCTATCTTTTGTGACATGCCTCAAAGATATACTTGATCCAAGTACATATTTTATCTTTTACTGTAGGACTGTCTCTGCTCTTCAACATGAGGATAACTTCTCCAATCATCGGTTCTTGTCTTGGTCTGTTCCTGCTGCTACAACAAGATCGCTTAGACTGGGAAATTTATAAACAATGGAAATTTATTTCTCAACATACTAAAGGGTAAAAAGTCCAAGATCAAGGTACCATCAAATTTAGTGTCTGGAGAGGGCCTATTCCTCATAGCTGGTATTCTCTGTGTCTTCCTATTGTGAAAGGGGAGTGAGAAAGCAACTTGCTCAAGCCTCTTTCATAAGGGCACTAATCGCGTTCACAAGATGGGGCTCTCGTGATTTAATCACTTCCGAAAGGCCCTACCTCTTAATACTATCACACTGGGTATTAAGTTCAAACATATAAATATGGGGGACACCAACATTCAGACCATAGCAGTACTCCTATTACTTTCATGATAGATATTTTGGACTTCATCCACATGATAATTTTGGTTCTATTATCTAAGTGACTTCACTGGTACTAGCTCAACTCTTGTCAGAGAACCAGTAGATTGTCCAAGCTGTAGGTCCTTCCTGTGGGCTGAGAATTTCCAGTGATAGACTTTCTCTTTAATTGTAAACAAACTTTGCTAATTTCATGTTATGACATTATGTTTATAGTAAAGTTATAAAATATAGAGAATAAAAAATTTTAAATTCTTAAAAACCTACTAAAAAGAGATAAATTGACAGCACTTTAAAGAAAAAAAAATGCATGTGCCCTTGCAGTCTCTCACTAATTGCTTCTCTCTCTCTCCTTTTTTTTGTTTTGAAAGTCCCACTCTGTCAAGCTGGTGTCACAGCTCACAGCAACTTCAAACTCTTGGGGTTAAGTGATCCTCTTGCCTCAACCTCCCAAATAGCTGGGAGTACAGGTGCCTGTGACAAATCCCAGCTAACTAATTGCTTCTTGAAAGAAATGTACTTTTCTTTTGAGTTTACTTTCATATTTTCTGTATATTCTAAAGTTATTTGGTAATGGTCTGTGGGCAGTAAATGCTTTTAGACTTGTTTGCTCTAACAAGTCTTTGTTTTCCCCTAACCTGCTTATCAATAAAAATTTCGTTTGGTACAGAATTGTAATTTTTTTCAAATCTTTTTCCTTACTTTGAAGACTCTACTACATCACTTTCTGTCATTTACTGTTTTGCCTGACAAGTACACTACCCATCTGACAGTCATTCCTTTGTCTTCTTTACTCTGGCAGTTTTTTAGAAGATATTTCTGTTTGTATTTATTGATTTATTTTGGCTTTTGTTTTTTTACCTAAGGAAATCCTTACACATGACTTAAGTTTGTTTTTTCTGTTTATATCTAGGCAAGGATTCAATCTTTCTTCAAATTTAAAAATTTATAAATGGTTAATCTTTTGAATATTTCCTATTCTTCTGAAACATTATATAGAACTTAGAGGTTTTGAGTCTAGTCTCCATGGTGCATAGCTACATTTTTGTGTTTTTTTAAAAAAGAAAACAAAAAACAACTGTGTGTTGCTTTCTGAGGAATGCTCACAGATATATTTTTCATTATTTAAAATTTATTTTATTGTAAGTCTTTAAAATGTTACAATGTACTGTACATGTTTATATGTAGTATGTTTGATTATGTCAATATATATACTTAAATGATTACAGACAAGCAAATTAACATACCTATCACCTTCCATAGTTACTTTTTCATGTGTATATGATGCTCCAACCCTGATAGTTCCAGCTTTCCTTCTGAGCATAAGACCAGTAGCCTGACATTCATCTCTTCCATGTGGTCATGAGAACCACTAACTCAAAATCTATGTATCTGATCTGGTTAATCCTAGGCCTTTGAATTTGTAACTCCTTCTTACCTTATGAGTTATTTCTTAAATTCTGGCACTGAATTTTCTATCTATTATTTGATAGTTATAAAGAGAGAGGGGGATCCTTTTTCAACTCAGGCTGCAGTGGTGGAAATCTCTATGATGGTCTCTGTTGACTTCTCATTGGCATCTCTTAATTCCTTAGAGTAAATTAACGAAATTTTGCTCAATTTTCTATTGAATAAAACCAGTGCTGCTTAGTGCTACCTAGTTAATTAAAGCCAAGACAATTAAGAGAGGAGTATTTTCACAGAATATTTGATATTTTTTGTAAGGTAATCTTTTTAAATAGGAGTACATAACTTTGACTATGGCCAGATATACAAGACGGTCAGTTATACTGGCAATAGATTGATTTCCCAATGGCCAAATTAATCAATTAATATCAGCAGCCAAATTCATAGGAATTCATCTTTGTTATTAAGATAGTTTAATGCAATTGACATTTTGGTGCATTTTTAGCAAATGTTTAATTTGAATGGGAGATGAAACAACATTTGGATGGATTCTAGATACATCACTGGTGACGTGAAATAGACATGACCTATGAATAATAGGTTAAAAATAATGCTGATGGTAATCATTAAGGTAAGACTATTTGTTTCTAATCTTGTTGAGTGTGTATTTTTCTTTTGTAACAAGTTCAGCACTGGGGTGATCCATTTCCATGCAAATAATTGTTGTGGAAAAAGCAAAACAGTTGCCATTAAATATCTCACAATTCAAATAAACAATAAATATTTGCACTCATGATGTTTTTCTGATAAGGCTGCCAAAGCATTTCATAATCAAATTTACTACTATTAGCCTTGTTTTGCATGGGAGGAGTTAAGGTCTAGGACGCTGAATATAATATTTAAGTTTACATAGTAAATCAGTACTCAAGAGAGAAAATGAGCCCTTCCTGGTCCTCATCTTGTGCTCTGGCCTGAACACAGCATATTATCAGCATAAATCTATTCAGAACACTCAGGGAAGTCATTAACTAGGTCATGTGGATGTGCCTGGAATGTACAGTGATGTTAGGGAGCACTATGGAATCACAAACAGCAATACTGAGTTAAATAGACCATGACATTTCAAATCTCCAAACTGATAAATACATGTCTCAAACAGGAAAGGGGATAAAGTTGAAAAGGACGTTTTCTTACTCTGCTAAATCCCAAAGTTTATAAAGCTTTATTTTAATTAATAATTTTTAGTCTCTGTTAGGTCATAATGAAAGGAGGAGCAAAAATATTGAAATTTTCACTTGCAAATGTTGCCAGGCAGATATTTTTTTACCACAATTCAAACAAAGAGGGAGAGTTTTTGATAAAGTGTTGCCTTTGTTTGCAAATAGGCCTGGCATCCTGATTCCAGATTATTATCGACCATTCTTTTCATTAACCCCCAGACAACCTGGAAGAGCATGGAATTGGTATTTGAAAGTTGTGTTGGATTCTGGTCTCTGCTTTTCACTAGTTTTGTATGTTTTTGCACAAGCCATTAAATTAGTAATATTATATATCTTTATTTGATCAGGTGTGTGTTTTTATTTAAAAAAATGCCAAATGTAAATTCAAGATTTGTTTGCTTAGCTGCATGTGTGGTATGCATCAATAAAACATTAATGAAAATCCTCTTATTTTTTATTTATTTATTTTTTTGAGGCAGAGTCTTACTTTGTCACCCTCTGTAGGATGCCATAGTGTCATAGCTCACAGCAACCTCAAACTTTTGGGCTTAAGCGATTCTCTTGCCTCAGCCTCCCAAGTAGCTGGGACTACAGGTGCCCACCACAATGCCTGGCTATTTTTTGGTTGTAGTTGTCATTGTTATTTGGGAGGACTGGGCTAGATTTGAACCCGCCAGCTCAGGTGTATGTGGCTGGCACCCTTAGCCAGTGAGCTATAGGTGCTAAGCCAAAAATTGTCTTTATTTTTAAATGGACAAAATTTTATTATGTAAAATTATATAGTAAAATCCAATTTTAATTTTAAAATATTTACAAAATTATATTCACATCTATGATACATTATTATGTGTGGATGGAGAAATCCACAGAAGAATCAAAAACAAAATAAGGATTTATGACTTCTCTGGGGAAGATAGAAGAAAAAAACAGAGAAATTCAGATAAAATGCTGTATTATATATTGAGGTATATTATGTGTATGTGTACACACTGGGGGATGTATGCTATAAACATACAAGTATAATTGCACACATATATGTCCCCCTGAAACATATAAGCATACATAAGTACACATGTATATACATGCTATTTTTATAAATTGTATCCCATAACCCTGCAACTTGATTCTTTATCAGATGTATGTGTTTAAGATGTTTTCATGTTAACATATGCAGATTTACCTTTATTTTTTAGAACTGCTACATAGTATCCATGGTAAAGATATATTTTATTTAAATGTTTCATTGGTGTATTTTGTGGTTTTGGGCAGGGACTGGGTTTGAACCTGCCACCTCCAGCATATGGAGCCAGCGCTCTACTCCTTTGAGCCACAGGCGTGGCCTGTTGGTGGATTTTGAAATAATTTTCTTTATTTTTTTCCTCTGTGAACTACATTTAATGTACACCTTCTATACACATTTTTCTAGGGTAACTTCTAGAAAATGGACTTGATTATCTAAAATAGATCTTATTTTCAATTCATGAATCAAGTAGCATGCAACCTAAAGATAAAGGGATATCATATTTTATTTAACAGATTTCTTATTGGTGGATTTTGAGATAGTTTTCATTTATAAAAATTATGAACATAATTCCTTAAATGGCTGCACCAATTATATGTCCACTGGAAATATATGAGAATATTTTTCTTCACTTCCAGTCAATTTTGACTTTATAACTTTAAATTTTTTTCTGAAAGTTGAAAAATGTTAAGTCATGTTTATTTTAATTTCAATTTCCTATCTTTTATAAAATGTTTGTACATCATAAATATTTAGGTATTGTGTGCCTTTGAAAATGCTCTTCATATTTTTCCTTTTTATTGTATTGTTTACATTCAACCTATAGTCTTTAGAAATCAATTTTTGCTATCTAGTAGTTATTTTTTAATTCTGTTAGTGTTTTTCTATCCTATAGAGATTTAAAAATATAATATGTTAAAGAAAATTTATGGGAGGAACTGAATTCCTGCACTAGGCCCCTATAGACCAAATTAAAATGGAGTCGCTCATGTTAAAATTCTGTGTCATCAAAGCAAAACTGAGAGAGAAAGAGAGAGAGAGAGAATGATAATATTCAAATTCTTAAACAGGACAGCTTGGCCAGCATAACACAGAAATCACTTCTGCTTTAACCCTTACAAAATAAGTAACCAGGAGTGACCCAGTGTTAACCAGTCCCTTCTATGTGCTACGCTGTTCTGTTTATGCTCAACCTACCTTACAAAAACTTACAAAAACCGATTGTACTGCCATGCCCAGCGTGGAACCTCTTTATTTTTAGATGGGTTAGCTACTGGTTCATCATCTGCAAGTAAAAACCAATTAGATCATTTAACTGAATTTGTTAAAATGTTTTATCTTTTGAGAAATGTAATCAAATAACAATTTGTCTATATAAACTTGTTTATATTATTTAAGAAGTCCATTTTACCAAAAGTTTCATGAAATGATTAACATACTTTCTTGTAGTAGATTAGTTACTTTTAAAAATTATATCATATAATATTCCATGGAGTACATATACCACAATTTATTAATCCATTCCTGGGTTGATGGGCACTTGGGCTTCTTCCATGACTTAGCAATTATGAATTGGGCTGCAATAAACATTCTGGTACAAATATCTTTGTTACAACGTGATTTTTGGTCTTCTGGATATATACCTAGTAAAGGAATTATAGGATCGAATTTCAGGTCTATTTTTAGATCTCTAAGTATTCTCCAAACATCCTTCCAAAAGCAACATATTAGTTTGCATTCCCACCAGCAGTGTAGAAGTGTTCCCTTTTCTCCGCATCCAGGCCAACATCTCTGGTTTTGGGATTTTGTGATGTGGGCTAATCTTACTGGAGTTAGATGATATCTCAAAGTAGTTTTGATTTGCATTTCTCTGATGATTAAAGATGATGAGCATTTTTTCATGTGTCTGTAGGCCATGTGCCTATCTTCTTCAGAGAAGTTTCTCTTCAAGTCCCTTGCCCACCCTGAGATGGGATCACTAGTTCATTTCTTGTTAATACGTTTGAGTTTTCTGTGTATCCTGGTTATTAAACCTTTGCCAGAGGCATAACCTGCAAATATTTTCTCCCATCCTGAGGGCTGTCTGCTTGCTTTACTTACTGTGTTCTTGGCTGTGCAGAAGCTTTTTAGTTTGATCAGGTCCCAGTAGTGTATTTTTGATACTGCTTCAATTGCCTGGGGTGTCCTCCTCATAAAGTATTCACCCAGGCTGATTCCTTCAAGAGTTTTCCCTGCACTTTCTTCTAATATTTTTATCGTTTCATGTCTTAAGTTTAAATCTTTAATCCAGTGAGAGTCTATCTTAGTGAAAGGTGTGGGTCCAGTTTCACTCTTCTGCAGGTCGCCAGCCAGTTCACCCAGCACCATTTGTTAAATAGGGAATCATTTCCCCACTGAATGTTTTTAATTGGTTTGTCAAAGATCAAGTAACAGTAAGTAGCTGGAACATATTCTTCTTAGCAAAGTATCTCAAGAATAGAAGAAAAAGCACCCAATGTACTCAGCCCTACTATGAAGCTAATTTATAGCTTTCATATGAAGGCTATAACTGAATTATAGCACAAGAATATGGGAAAAGGGGCAAGGGAGGGGAGGAGAGAGAGGAGGATGAGTGGAGAGAGGGCAATTGGTGGGACCACACCTGTGATGCATCTTAGAAGGGTACAGATAAAACTTACTAAATGCAGAATATAAAGGTCTTAGCACAATAGTAGGATTACAGGAGTGAGCCACTGCTCCTGGCCATATTTATTGTTTTTAAATAATATGTAAACACTTCTGAATTAACCACATCAACAAAAATAGAATCTCAAAAACAATCTACATCTTACCATGTGCTTTATCCCACTATCTCCTCCCCTGCCAAAAACCGAATATTATTCTAAATTCTGAGTCCATTATTCTTTTCTTCCTAGTATTTTTTAAAAGTTAATTTTATTGACGTATAAGTCACATACAATAAATGAGTTTTGAAAAATGCATATACTCACATAACAATTTCTTCAGAAAGTTCCATCAGGCTTCTTTACAATCTCACTCTCCCTACTTTCTGCCATGGGCAACCAATGATCTGATACCCATTATAATAGATTAGATGTACATGGCCAAAAATGTCACATATATAACTTCTTTCTTTTCATATATGTGTGTGGGGTTTCTCCATATCATATGTAGCATGTTTGCTAATTTTCATTGCTGAGTAGTCTTCTATTGTATCAATGTAATACAATTTTGCTTATCTGTTTAATTGTTAATGGACTCATTTTCCCCAATTAGCAGTTTTATGAATAAAACTGAACACTCACCAGTATTTTTATGGGTTAACATTTTGATTTCTCTTGGGTAAATTTCAAGATGTGGAACTGCTGACACATATGCTACATGCATTATTTAACTTTGTAAGAGAATGCCAGTTTTCCAAGGTGGTTGTACCATTTTATACTTTTGCCAACAACAT
The DNA here is from genome assembly GCA_963574655.1 of Perodicticus potto. Taxonomy (NCBI): domain Eukaryota; kingdom Metazoa; phylum Chordata; class Mammalia; order Primates; family Lorisidae; genus Perodicticus; species Perodicticus potto. The sequence goes on along the minus strand of CAUYRH010004408.1, from coordinate 1,300 downwards.
ATGAGCCATTTTCTCTAAATCTCTGCCAACCCGTTGAGTGCTAGTTTTTGATAAATTTTTGACATTTTTGTGGGTTAGAAAGTGGGCCTCATTGTAAATTTTGATTTTTGTTTCCAGATTGCTAATGCTAATTTTTTGTGTGCTCAACTTGTATAATTTTATTTGTGAAACATCTGGTCAAATCTTTTGCATTCTTCATACATGTTTTGATTTGTGTTCTTCTTAATGACATAGAACTTTTTTCTGTGTTTTTAGCTGTATGGGTAGCTAATATTTTCTCAGAGTCCGCAGTGTAGGTTTCATTTTCTTGATAATGTCTTACAAAAATCATATAGTTTTTTTTGATAAGATTCAGTTTATCAGTTTTATCTTTTATGTTTTATGCTTTTTGGGTTCTATGAAATTTTTACCTGCCCCTACCTGCCAATTTTCTTCTGTTTTTCTGTAGAAGTTTTATGTATGGCTTTTATGTTTAGGCTAATAATCTGTTTACACTTAATTTTGCTTATGTTGTTAACGTAGAGGCCCGAGATTTATTGCTCACATTACAGGTGTCTAGTTGCTTAAACTCCATTTGAAACAAATTCTCCTTTACCCATGGAATTATATTGACCATAGATATTTGAAGATTAATTAGTCATAGGTATGTGAACTTAGTTCTGTTTCACAGAATTCCATGACTATTGTTATTCTAATATATGTCTTATTAAATATGGCTTTTAGGTAAGTCATCCAAAACTGGTAATTTGTTGGAAATGGTCTCAGCCATTCAGATTCTTTGAATTTTCATGCAAATTGTAGGATCAGCATGACAGTTTTTAAAAAAATACTAGTGGGATATTTGATTCAGATAGAAATTTATGAATAATTCAGTTTGGGGAGAAAGGACATCTCAACAATGTTGGGTACTCAAATCCATTACTGTGTTATATGTATCTCTATTTGTCTAGGTTTCTTTAATTTATTTGAGCAACATTTTTTACTTTGTCAGTGAAGGTCTTCCACATGTTTTGTCCTGTTTTCCTTAAGTATTTCATGTTTAAATTCTACATAAGTAGAATTTTTATTTCAGTTTCTGATTCATCATTACAACTATAATATGATTATTTATGTATATTGGTCTTATATCCTGAAGCCTTGTAAACTCGATTGTAACTTTTATGTAAGTGCATCAGATTTTCTAGATAGAAGGTTATGGCATCTGTAAATAATGACAGTACAATGTTTTTTATTGTTGTTGTTTGTTTGTTTTTTGCAGAGGCAGAGTCTCACTTTCTTGCTCTCGGTAGAGTGCTGTGGC
>CAUYRH010004405.1:0-38760 GCA_963574655.1 Perodicticus potto | reverse complement strand
AATATTCTAAATAATTTGAGAGTTTTGAAATTATCTAAATGGGTCATACCTATCTTCATCTAAGAAATTCATCCTTTTTAACTTAATTTGACTGGATGCTAGAGTTTCTGGCAGGTTTTAATTAAGCCCTCACAGATTTTTTTTTTCAATATATGTATTTTATTATTCTTCATTACATTATTCCCCTCCCACCCCTCTGTGGTAAGACAGAATTGATTTACAGAAAAGAATACAGAGAACACCAAAGCTCCTGGTAGAGGGAGAGATTTCAAGTGGGGAGAGAGATGCTCTCTCTGTTCCTCTCCCGGTCTTTCCCCGTCTCCTCCTCTAGGCCTCTAGCCTCAGGGTATATATAGGTGTATGGGTTCCTTGGCCAGGAAATGAATGAATACAGTCCCTTCCACCGGGGGCAAGGTGAATGAGTATATCAATGAATTGACACAGTCCATCCATGGAATTCAGGCCTAGGAAATTCACAAGAAACTGACCTAGGCATAGGAAATGGGGGTTCCACATTTAGTCCCAAGTGTAAAGTGAAGGAGACACCAAGGCACAGGTGTCTGCTCAGCAGTTGAATATCTCTTTTCTGATAGTCATTGCACCAAATGCCATAGCTTCTGGGAATGCAATGACATGGTGTATGAGGACAAGTGACAATATGACTTTGATTACCTATTGGGAAATCAAAAGTGGGTAATGATTTTTATACTCATTAAGTTAAAATTAATAGAATACCCACAGGTAACAAGGCAATTCATAAAAGTAATAGAGGGAAATAACATATGTGTGCTTATGCTTCTTCTCCAATTAAGATCATGAATACCTATTAAATATTTTTAAGGTTGAAACTTTATCTTGTTCTAAGCAGGTAATTCATTCTCTTTGATATGTTTCCTTCATATATTGGTAGTCTCCAGGATTCTATGGAGGGTCACGTACCTGTTTGTGGTAGCTAAGTGGTCTCTAAAGCCCTCGAAACTCCAAGTTTTTTAATCTTAGAGTTCTCATTTTTCCTAAACCTTCTAAACTTTAGTACTTTTATTTATTTCTGGCTTCTTTCAAACCAAATAGCTGGTATAGAATACAATAGTCTGGAGCTGTCATTTTCATGCCTGCTGGTCAGAAGTAAATGCAGTTTTGGAGAGTGCAGAATTAATCACACATGGTAATTAAAGTAATCAGTATTGATACCACCATAGATTTAGAGAGTGGCCCTCATGAAATAAACACAATGGCATTATCCTTTCAGAAAGGACTGATGCAGAGGTGAATGAGTTAAAATTTCACTGGGAAAATGTTTGTTGGAATTTTTCTGTATTAATTGGCTTTGACTTTTAGTCATTCTTGATGCTTGAAGATAAAAAAGAGTATTTAGTATAATCTAATGTGCATCGGGTATAGATTTTTCTACCAGCATTCTGAAATGGTTCCTAATTTTATTTCATAAAAAGGTCTCTCCAGGGTTTGCTTACATTTGAATAAAATTCAGAGCTGTATAAATTACAAACCAGGAATATTCATCAAATATCATAGCTTTGAGCCTCAGCAATATGATTTCTTTTTCATCTGTCCTCAGGTAGCAGCACCTCCCCCTGTGATATATATGGGTGTAAGAAAGCAAAGATTATGATTGACTTATTTTGTCTTAAATGCAAAAGAAAATAGATGGTAACAGTTGAAGGCTAAATTTGAGGTTTGTTTTAAATAAATTAATCGACTCCCCTTTGAGACAGAAAGCCAATAGTCTCTCTAATTTTAGCTCCACAAATCAATGTATTGATTGATTCAACAAATATTGGAGTACTCATTATTCTAAGCACAGGAAATTCAAGGCAACCCAAAGTCCTGCCTTAATGAGAAAAAGAACTATAAACAAATAAATATGATGCACAATGTATAATGGGCATTAGTGATTAAGAACAAGAAGAAGCAAAAAGGACAATCGTGTGTTGAGTTGCATGTGAGATGAAGTGGAGGGGGAAGCTTTGGAATTAGTAGTTATGGAGGTGCTTCCTAGGAAGGAGGACTCTTAGTAACAACGCTTAACTATAAAGGAGAAAGCCATTGCAGATATCTGAGAGTGAAGTATTTCAATGAGCAGAAATAGAGTAGGAAGTGCAAAGCCTGAGGTGAGAGGTCCCAAAAAGAACAAGTTGGCCAAAGTTCCTGAAGCAGAATAAATGGGAGAGAAAGAGAAGAGTCATGGATGGTGTCAGAAAGACAAGCAAAGACCAAATCTGTAGGCCTAGTAAGCAGTGATGAGACTTTGGGATTTTGGAATAAGAAAACAAATAGAGAGTCCAGAGGAAATGCATGACACGCTCTGATTTAAATTGAGCAGAACCTCCAGTGTATTGATCACAAAATGCACAGGGAAAGGGCAGGAGGGATGACACCTGCCTGGAGACTACTCGCACAATCCAGGTGGTGGGTGATAACATGGTGGTACCATAGAGTGGAATTGGAGCAGCAAAGACAGAATAGTAAGGTCTGAAATGTGCACATATTTTATGGCGGAGTCGGAAGGATTTACTAGTTCCTTGGAGGTGGAATATAAAAGAAAGTGAGTAGTTAGTGGTACTTCCGAATGTGATGGAACGTGCATTAGAATGAATGCCTTGCTGTTTATTGAGCTATGGAAGGCTCACTAAAGGCTATGGAAGATAGTAAACTTATCTTGAGGAAGATAAGTAGTTTGTTTTTGGACATATTAAGTTTGAAATGCCTACCAGACATTATAGAGTTTAAAAGCTGAAGCCAAAGGGGATACCAGCAAAAAAAGGGCCAACAATGGGCAGCCTCCGAGGTGGGAAAAGAATCAGGAATCTGTTGACCTGGACACTAAGTAGAAAAAAAATCAGTTTTCGCAGGCGAGGTGAAGTGGTGAATAACTACATCAGATGCTACTGACAGGTCAACTAATATGGGAAGCAGAATCAACTTTTGATAGCAAAGTGTATTTGTATGTGCATGTTTATGTATTTTTCCTTAAAAATTAATTATGCTAATAAGCCTTTCTAAATATTAGAAAGATGCAACAGTGATTCATTGGAAAATGAGGGAGATTAAGATAAAATTATCTAATGCCTCCTGGGTTTCATGCCTCTTTGTGGACAATTCTGATGAATTTTTTACTCTGATTTAGCTTGTCCCAAAGACTTCTTATCAGCTATTTGTGGAAATAAGAGTGAAATGTGGATCTATTTTAGACACACATTTCCTGACATGTTTTGGAATCCCTCCCTCATGTAACTAAATCTTCCAGGGGCAGAGACAACTGTCAAGAAAAACAATCAGAGCATTTTTATCTGCCAGACGTGAATGTCCATTCACACTGACAAATCTTAAAGTCCAATTTCTGGTTTGAGCCTATGGCTGAGGATTCAGCCTAAGCAAGCACTTTTCTCCCTTTATTAGTGTTCAACTTTCTTTTCTCAGTACTGCCACGTTCACTTACTCAAATTTGGCTCTTGGTAAAACATCAGGAAGCCAATTAATCCATTTCCTTAATGAGAACTCTCTATTACAAGAATGGATAACTGCATAGACTTATATTGAACCTATCAATCTTGCATTTGGATGGGGAGAATGCCAATTATCCGGGAGATCTGGTTCATTACTACAGCATTGGCTGCCTTGCTAAATAAGCCGATGGTGCAATTATAACCAGCACGGTGGGAGTAGGGAGCACTTGGGGTTGGAAATAATTTTGAAGGCTTATCATTATTTTTCAGGTTATTTTATAAGCTAAGTTGGGTTAGAAGCTTTATGCACATGCCTCCATCAATGTTCCCCAAAACCGTCTGAGGAATTTGTACTTAGTTTGCATTTTGATAAAGTGAGGGTCACAAGTTGGAGAGTTAGTGAACGGTGTGAGACCATCAGCTGGCCCCCAAAACATGGCTACTCACGTACATGAAGAACCTGCTCCTTTTACGTCTGACCTCACATGTTCTATAATCATTAGATTCATTATTTCCAATTTAGTACTGCTGACCACCATGGAGGAGAAGGAGATGGATTTTATAACAGGACAAAAGAAGCCAGAGTGATCTAAATTTAATAATAAATAATCACAGAAAGAGCCAGGTCACTACCCCTCATCTTCATCTGTTCTTTCTAGATACTCCTGCCTATGTCAAAGCAATGCCTCTGAACAGAATGTCAATGTCAGCCTCATGTGTATATCATAACACCTCCCAAGTATTTATCAGCTATACTTCCTATATCTGGTATGACAGGAATTGTTAGAGAAAAAAAGAGAAAACCTTATACCTTTATTTCTCTCTGAAATCTTCTTCATGAAATATCAGCTCACTGTAGGGTTCAAATTATTTATTATATTATATTATAATTTATTATAATTATAAATTATATATATTATAAAGTATAAGAAATTCTATTATAATTTATTATAATTATTTATATGAAAGGCTTTTGGGATTTGTAAAACTTCAGCACAGTTTTTAGTATTATCACAAGTTTATATCACTATAAACTTGTCTGTAAACATATTTTCATATTCTAACCACTTTGAACTATTCTAACACTTAATTCTTTTCTAATTAAAAAGATAGCTATACGACATGTGAATTATTTTTTTCTTTTCTACTTAGGACATGGCTCTTAAAAAACGTGGGAAACAATATTCATCAATTTTTCTCCTTTAGCAGGTTAAACTGTTACATTCTGACAGATAAGGAATGGGTATGTTCATTATGCTTTTAGTCCGTGTTCTACATTAAGTCAATGAATGGTGATCTTCAATACCCAGAAAAGATCCATCGTCTAAGTAGGCAGAGATGGCCTTAGCTGATGCTGAGAACTGTTCCTAGTGCTTGCATCCTGGCTGGTTGTGGAGAGATAAGAAATGCGCAAACAAACAAGATAATTTCAGGAAGTGACAAAAGCTGTAAACACTTTTTAACTAAAGAAGTAAATTTAATTGCTGCCTGGTCATAAGAAAGAATGGCATATTTGTCACACCATGCTCCGTATCAGGTTGATGTTAATAAGTTTCATTTAATACTAGTTTTCCCTTCTCTATGACATCTTCATAACCCCTCTAATCATTTGTTAATATAATCAATATATTAATTCAAGTCTAGAATCTGTTTCCTGTAATAGACTATCAACTTGAGAATATATCAGAGTTTGTAGCTGCACAGTTACGTATGGGGTTATTGGTTTCATATCTCTCCCACAGAACTGTCGATTAAGTAAGAGTGTTGTGCACTGCTGTATCCACCTTCCTCAGAGTAGATGAATTCTCCCTCTCTCTATTTGTTGTGTGAAAGAGCGATTTTTTCCCACAAATGTTGGGCATGCATTGCCTGTCGGGTAGTGTCACAGTTACAGGACCGTAGGACAGATAAGTCTCTGCTCTCACGCGCTCTCATTTGAATGCCAGCGCAGATATAAACACAAGAACTAGTGCTCTGTATATTTGTTCTTGGTTCGACCGCAAATATTACCCCCAGACCCAATCTCCAGCAAAAAATTAGCAAGTAGTTAAGGGCCTTGGAAAAAAGAGCATGTTAGTAATAAGAACATGAAATAATAAAAATTTTAAAAAGTTATACAGAACTTGCTGTATACCAGTTTCTTTTTCTTGCTCGATGATAACATCTCAGTCCTATCGCCCCTATTTACCGATGAGGAAACTGAAATGCAGAGTGGTCGAGTGACGGCCCAAGGTCACAGATTGGGGAAAGTAGAGCTGGGACCTGAACATAGGCCAGGCGGCTGTGACTTGTGCTTTAACACCTAAACTCTGAGGAAAGGCACACTTCACCCTTTTGAGTGTATTCGCCAACCATTTATCCCACTACATATCTCACAGACAACCTTTCTGTGTAAAATTATTGCTAAACATCACATTGAATTTAATTCCAATGGCGATCTGAGTCCAAATTCAATTTCGTCTGTGTTCTGTGCAGATTGGCTAAAGGGCCTGTGAGAACACAGAAAAAGAAAACACCAAATTCTAGTTTTTGTAGGTGAAGTTAAATTAGGTTCTGGCTTTTACATGCTGACTTTCTAACAGTGTCCTTGGCTCTGTTCTTAAACTGCATTATTGCAATAGTTTTATTGACTCTCAAGAGCATCATGATGATTAATTTTATTTGTCAACTTGGCCACAGGATACCCAAATATTTGGTCAAATATTATTCTTGTGTTTTTCTGAGGGTAATTTGGTTGAGATTATCATAAAGTTGGTAGACTACGTAAAGCATAGGACTCTTCCAAATTCAGATAAGCCTTATCCAGTGAGTGGAAAGCACTGTTTGAACAGAACAAAGGGGCTGATCTTCCTTTGAACTACAGCATTAGTTTTTCCTCCCTTTGGATTTGGTCTTCATCATGGACTGTCCTGTTCTCAGGCTATGGACTTGCACTGAAACTACATCATTGCTTTTTCTGAGTTTGGGAACTTACCAGCCTCCATAACTATATAAGCCAAATCCTTATAATTAATCTCTTTGTGTGTGTGTGTGTGTGTGTGTGTGTGTGTATACAGAGACAGAGAGAAAGAAAGAGGGAGTGTTTTTCGGGTGAACCATGACTAACACAAACATTATTTTGATTATAAATGTCTATGACATTTTTTCCCTCAATTACTCAGTGGTAAAATCAAGATGAAGAAATAGCTGAATGCAGGATGAATCATATCATGTTACATTTTGCTGTTGGGGCTGTAACTGAGTGTTGAGTGTCATAGGAAGAGGGCTAGAGTGCTAGAGAAGGAGCAAGGGCTGCGCAGAGCCCCAGAAGGCAGAAAGAGAGACGCAGACAGATGGGCCCCAGGCAAAGCAATAGGAATCTGTAAAAACTCAGGAGTAACTAAAGTAGTTCTAGGAAAATAACATACAAAATGATTAAAATTTTCCTTTATATGAAAATGCAATTTGTTTAAGATCTTTGTAATGATTTTTAAGTACTTTCTCGGAGGTGTTTAGGATGGGGACCTATTTTAATGGCTGAAGATGTCTACTGATTGTTAGTAGATGAAATCTTGAATGTTTTGTAATATGGGGGACAATTCCCCCCCATAAAGATCTAGCCTGTTTAAATGTTGGGAGATCCTTCCTTAAGATAAAATTAAAGCTGATGTCTTATACATATGTCATCTGTTAAATGTCTGTTTCCTAGTTTAATGAGACGTCTCTCTTCTTTGTGAGCAAATATTTTACACTTGTAGAAGAAGAAATATTGTAAGATTACTTACTCTTCTGAGAAAATATATACCTGTACAGGAGGAGGCAGATGATACAGGTATTTTTTTCAATAGAATTAAGCCAACCTCTCAGGGGTAGATGAGAAGCAAAATAATAAATTGTTGGATGGGTAAAAGTCACCAGGTAAAACTACATATGAAACCATATGATAAGAAGAAAATGCGTGAAGGTGTTTATATAGCACTGGCTGCTGTGCTTTTCCTGTGGTTGTAAAATGCGCACACTGTGACCAAACTGTGATATCATGTGGAGCACATACACTGAAAAATATTTGTGCCTCCACACAGTGTAAGCATTTATGGTGCGAATAAATTCCACCGCAAACTCTGCTTCCTTTCAAAGGTAAACATGAGTTTTAGACACAACAATGTCGTGGATAATTGGAAAATGGCTGTTGTCACATTTATGTAAAACAATGGCCTATAATAGAGATACAGCTATAGAAAGAGAGATCGTTTGAAGAAACTAATGATAATAAGATTCAAGGTTTTATTTATATTAGAGTAACAGTGTATTAAGTAACTAGAGGAGAGTCAAGAAAAGAGCTAAGCATGAGTTCATCCACAGGGAGTAATGTCTTTTTCAGAATAAAACAAGTAAACAAGTTAAGAAAGAAAAGGGCTGCAAGGTTTCACATAGATGTTCCATTGACACTGCCACCTGATATACAAGGGTTGTCATATCTGCAGTCCGGTAAGAAGGTGAGTGTTTCCCAGGATAGCAGTTCTCACTGCTGTGGTGCAGTCTCAACAGATGTGTATCATCAAATTTGATCCATGTGTAATTTTTATTTTTTTTATAAAATCATAACTGTGTACATGACTGAATTTATGGGATACAATGTGCTTATTTTATATACAATTTGGGATGCTTACATCAAACTAGTTAACATAGCCTTCACCTAACTTATTTAATTGTTGTGTTAAGACATTTATACTCTACTCTTAATAAATTTGACGTGTACCTTTGCAATATGCACAGTAGGTGAGGTCCCATCGATTCCCCTCCCTCCACCTGGCCACCACTCTCCCCTCCCCTCACCCTCTTCTTCTCCCCTTCATTCTGGGCTATAGTTGTGTTTTATCATTCATATGAAAGTCTGGGTGATTATGTATTGGTTTCATGATAGTGCTGAGTGCATTGGATACTTTTGGTTTCGTTCTTAAGATACTTTACTAAGGAGAATATTTTCTAGCTCCATCCTTATAAACATAAAAGAGGTAAAGTCTCCATCTTTTTTATGGCTGCATAATATTCCATTTTATATATATACCACAACTTGTTAACTCATTCATGAGTTGATGAGCACTTGGGCTACTTCCATGACTTGGCAATTATGAATTTGGCTGCAATAATTTTTAAATATAATTCAGCATGTATAAAGTTATGGTGATGACTATCAAAGAGATTGTTGATCTCCGTAGCACAATCTGATGAGGAGACAAGAACATAAAGGGTCAAATACTTATTGAAAGAGTGAGGATTCTGCCTCCCTGTCTAGTGGGTAGTGGTCCAGGCAGTAAACAGTTCTATTTAGGTCTCATGACAGCATTGAAAGGCCACCAATCTCATCATTCCCTGACCATGTACAGTTTTTCAAATTCTGTGAGGTGCTTTCATCCAGCAGCCATGATTCCCCCTAGTATTATTGCTGCCTTGTTTAGAGTGTTTTGAGTCTTTTCCTCCATTCCAGTTTGCCGGTTAGGAAGCTGGTGTCTAGAAGCATGTCCCATTGGGACCATGTAAATACTGTGAACCTCACTCTTGAGGCCTGGATGCCATGAGCAAGTTGCCTAGAATGTGAAGCCAATAGGCAAGGGAAATGCCGTACAGGCATAGGTTGGGATCTCTTAGAAAGGAAGCCAACCATGTAACCATAGCTGGGGAAACTTCAGAGTGGAGTAGAGTACTCTGCATTAGCAGCCTAAGGGTATGCTGTACTCTCTTTTTATCCAGGGGTTAAGATGGATGAGTAGGCCGAGCTCCAGTAGGCAACACAGAGGTAGGGGGAGTAGAGGAGAAATGATGGCGATAACCATTGAGGAAGAAACTCTTGATTCCTTTGATGGAAATGAAAGAAAATATCAGCACCGAGAACCTGGATCACATGCGCCCCAAGTGAATTTTGGAAAGCAGAGCTACTGCTTGCCTTTGATTTGTGAAGAGATCTTTTACTATCAGTTCTGAAAAAAAAAAAAAGATTAATAAGCCTTCCTAATTAATGTAGCCGGTGACCCTGTGATCCTAGCTTAAAAGCAACCAAACCAAACCAAGCAAAACAAACAAAAAAACTCTAACTCACTTATGACTAATAAAAAAGTCAAACATTCCCTATGTAGCACCATAAGAAGCACTATTTTGACATCAATGATATTTCAATGCCATTTTAAAACTCTGCTAAGAGAACTTTTTTTGATTTGCACACATATTCACCAATGCCACAATTCTTGATTGCACACTTATTTTAGAGCAGAGTTTACTTACTGTTTTCATATCCTGGCTCGGCACCCACCACACAGTGGTTCCAGCACCAGCCACATACACCGAGGCTGGCAAGTTCAAACCCAGCCCAGGCAGCTATACAACAATGACAACTGCAACAAGAAAATAACCTGGGGTTGTGGCAGGCGCCTATAGTCTCAGCTACTTGGGAGGATGAGGCAAGAGAATCACTTAAGCCCAAGAGTTTGAGGTTGCTTCGAGCTGTGCACCACAGCATTTTCCCAAGGGCAACATAGTGAAACTCTATCTCAAGAATAGAATCCTCCCACCCCCCTTCACCCGGCATTCCAATTTCCCTTTATCTTGCTCAACTTTTTCCTTTTTCCATAGAACTTATTACCTTCTGAAATACTACATATTAGCATTAATTGCCTGCCTCCACCTCACCTTACCTCAACTCCAAAATTTAAGTACCATGAAGACAGGCACCTCTGTTTTGTTTTTATTGAATTAAAAACCTTTTCTAGAGTTGAAGAAAGCAGGTTATCTATGTTAACATAGTAAAATGGGATGCCTATACTGCAATTCTAAAAGCAAAGCAATGAAAAAGTTATAAGAAAAAATCTTCAGGAGTCAATCAGGGAAACAGCTATGTCAGAAAATTTCCATGTGGATATAAGTTTAAATGTAAATCTTTCTGTGAGCTGTTAATTTTCTACAAAGTACTCATGAGTGAGGGTACTGGGACTGGGACTCCTCATTAGTTGTGTGTAGAGAAATGTGCCATTAATGCCCTAACTCAAGGCTCATAATCTACTTTTTTGAGATGGGATTTATTTTAACTTCTGCGATCACTTATCAAGATTAAAAATAGGGGGCGAAGAGTAAAAGGGAATCTTCCTTGAATTCAATGCATTTGTTATTCAATTTATCATCAAATGCCATTGACAATCTTGTCTATGTGTAATACCATAATTGATAGAACTTGTCACCTTTCTCTCAAGTCATTAGTTTAGGGAGGGCCCTAGGGAATATATGAAACATGAAACAATCTTCTCGCAGCTTTCATATTAACAAGTTTAATTACCAAGCAAAAAAAATACTTAACAACACATATATCAGACATGATTATGAAAATGGCAGATAACTCCATCCATGAACTCTGTTTGCTGTGATGATAATGACTAATGACAGTGCGTTCACAAGCTGGTCTGCAAGACCCATGCACAGAGAGTGTGAATGTATTCTCTGTTTATACTGCTGTATTTTGTAAACATTATAAACCATATCTCATACTCAGTCTCCAGAATACTTAACCTACACTCAGGTAACACCCATCTCTCCCTCGCTCCAGCAGCAGTCCCATGCCTAAGTTGAGAAAGCTGTGGTTTCTTCATTCCATGTTCCTGAAAGTCATAAGCCAGGTGTAGCTATTACTTACCACTCTCTACCTGAGATGTATTCTTTCCTGAAATACTACCCCCTAAAATCTTAATCTATTCCTGAAATCCTCATTTTTCCAGTAGTTTGAATTTATGTCATTTTTCCCGGCTTGACCAAATGGATTCTACCAGCACCTGTGTTCCCGGTCAGTACTTGGAGACCATCTCTCTTTTAAATTAGGTGGACTTTTAAAATAGCCTGTGTGGGATAAAGCACAGTGATTTGGGATGTATGGCCAATAAAACATACAGTAATCTCAAGAGCTCCTTCTGACTACCCATAACAGATTAGCCTATAATGTAACATTAATTTCTTAAACACAGTGTCCCTTGCTCACTGCAGAGAAATCAACACTACATATAGCAGCAGACAAACTCAAACGCCTTTGGGCCTCACACAGTATGGAGCACACGTTCCATGTTCGGCGTAGGTTGGCAGGGTCTGAGGAGAGCCATCTTCCCCACACAGTGACTCAGAAGCTTGGCAGGTGGGCGCACCAGCATTTCACAACAGCATCACCTGGAAACATGGCCTCTGACATTGCAGCATCAGGGATCCCCAGAGAGGGATGGGGTGGGAGACACCTGACTTCCAACAGCCTCTGTCCAGAAGTGACCAACATTGTTCCTCTCACGAACCACTGGTGAGCGCCAACCGTATGGTCCCATCTTACCTACAAGGAATTGTGAGAAATGTAAGGGTGCCCATGGAAGATTTGGGGAGGACTGTCTCTGCCACACATGATGTGGGCACCAACATGATAAATCGAACTTCCAAGGTAGTATTATTTTAATAAAACTACATTTTAAATGTGTCCAAATATTCTGAAGGCATAACGACAATAACATAACATACATCAGTAAGAAAGCTGTTTTTGAATATCATACCCAAATCACTAAAACAGAGCTCTATTAAGAAGTTAGCTTTTCTGGTATTACTCAAATATCCTCTAAATTACACTGATAACTTCAGCAAGAGCAAACTTGTCTCCTGGCTTCCCTATTGACCATTTGATGCATCTATAGAGCAAACTACATGGAGCTCATTCAGCTATTGTCAACTCACTCTAATTTATTTCTTTGACAATTGTTCCTGAGAGATGTGTTTTTTTCAGGTTTTTCTTCCCTGAACATGATTATGAGATATTTACTTATTCCTCTAGATAAGGGAATGTAATTAGAAGGGTTAATGTTTGTATATTAAATATTATGATGGCAGGGACTTTTCCTTCACTTTTCTAAGAAGGAGCAAAAACTAAATTTCAAAGTCATTTTATTAAGCTTTTTTTTTAAAAAAACAGTATTTTAGAAGAGTTTGAGATTAAAGGAAAGTTGAAAAAATAGCACAGAGTTCCTATAAGCCCTTACCCAGTTTTTATTATTATTAAAATCTTGCATTATCATAGTACATTTGCCCCAGTTAATGAACCAATATTGGTACCTTACCATTAGCTAAAATATGTATTTTATTCAGATTTTCTTAGTTTTTACCTAATGTCCTATTTCCATTTTAGGGACCCATCCAAATATCTTATTGAATTTAGTTATTATGTCTTCTTAAGCTCCTCTTGTTATGACAGTCCCCCAGAATTTCCTTGTCTTTGTTGACTTAGTGTTAAGGAGTATTGATCAGGTATTTATGTAAGGTACATGGAAACCTTCTGCACCAGAGGTTTGCCCATTCTCCCCCATTTATTTGTTTTATGCAATCATTTATTTATATCAGCATGAATTTGTGGATATTTCTTTTCTTTTTTTCCCCTTTTTTATTAAATCATAGTTGTGTACATTAGTGCAAACATGGGGTACAATGTGCTGGTTTCATAAACAATCTGAAATATTTTCATCAAACTGGTTAATATAACCTTCATGGCATTTTCTTAGTTATTGTGTTCAGATGTTTATATTCTGCATTTAGTAAGTTTCACCTGTACCCTTCTAAGATGCACCATAGGTGTGATCCCACCAATTACCCCGCCTTCATCCATCCTCCCCCTTCCCCTCCTCTCCCTTGCCCCTTTCCCCATATTCTTGTGCTATAATTGGGTTATAGCCTTCATATGAAAGCTATAGATTAGTTTCATAGTAGGGCTGAGTACATTGGATACTTTTTCTTCCGTTCTTGAGATACTTTGCTAAGAATTTGTTCCAGCTCCATCCATGTAAACATGAAAGAGGTAAAGTCTCCATCTTTCTTTAGATATTTCTTTATACTGTGAGTCATAATCCACAACTACTCTATTTTTTGGTTCACATTGTGCTAGCTGTGGCATCAGAAACTATTTCATATACCTCTTTGATATATCCCATTATTGTGGGGTGGGAAAATGAAAATTTCTTTCCTTTCTAGCATTGAGTTTTCAGTTCAGATTATATCACTTTAATCTCATACCCTTGTCCTAGCATCAACCATTTCTCAAGGTGCACTGGTTCCTTTTTAATGGAGAATGATATTGGAAGTCAAGATCTGGGTGCTAGGAGTGTTCCTTGCTTTGGGAGGAATACAGCTTCCAGGCCCTCTCAGCTGACAAAACAGACACATGTTTTTCATTCAGTTTTCATTGAGGTCAACCTTGGATTTACTGGGATTTCCAATATAACTAGTCTAGAATAAAAGATCCTTTTCTTCTTATCCAAGTTATTTTGACAGCTCTGGAAACCTGCAAGGGGATAACGAATTATCAGTCCTAAAAAACAAACCAGTGAGTGCTGTCCTGAAGAACAACATCCTTCTTTCATCAGAAGTAGAAGCTGGTGCCTTGTTAGTCAAAGTCAGTATGATACGTGTAACTTGCTATTTATATAGATATATAGAAAGCTACTATACATACATATAGTATGTATATGGTATATACATTCTAAACATCACCCCTAACGTCTCTATCTATAGAGAAAATGGGCAATCATAGCTAAATGAAACTTTATTTACAAAATATTCGTTACAAAATGTTTTAAAAAGGTGGCTAACACATAGAGAATATTTTGTAAATATTTTGTAAAATTTTGTACAAAATGTTAAAAAGAGGTGGCCAACACATAGAGAATATTTTGCAAATATTCTGTAAAATTTTGTCATGAATATTTTGTGAATTCAGGAACATTCAGCTCCAATTTCTCATTTTCTCTATGGGTGGCAACTTTAGGGGTAACATTTAGGACACCTTGTATATATGCCTATATATAAATATACTCTTTGTAATAAAAGTTACAAAGTTTGATTTTTTTCTATGTTTTTCATTTTGACAACTGAATCAGTATCACTGTGATTTCCCAGTGGTTCTTCGGCGTTTTCTCTACCTTTTTTTGCGACCATTACTGACGCTGTTGATGACCCAAATGTGGGGGCACCTCAGCCTCCTCTGCCATGGCAGCGGAACGGCAGAGCGTGTCTTCTGCTCTAGTATTTTGAGCCTTCCCAGTAATCAAGGTTTGTAGAAGAGAATAAGAACAAAAATTATCCAAATCAGCATGTTAGCCCAAGAACCAAATTGACAGCAAGAAGAATGAGCACTGATCTGCCAGTCAGCAGGACTGTCACACGTGGGTGACTATCAGCCTCAGCGTTTTGTGTTTTTCTGCTATTGCTAAAATTGGCAACCAGGGACTCCATTCACCCTTAATTGATTCTGCAGCTGCATTATCCAAAGCCATTCCATAACATTTCTCTCACTTCCCAGCCTCAGAGCCAGCTTTTAGAATGCATGGAAAATTCTGTGCCACCAGGAGGTCTTCACCACCAAAGTGGGAAACTCCTCTAATAAAGGCCAAAGCAAAGTCCGTAGTGGCATCTGGAGCCTTCCCTTTCGCCCAGAGAGCTCTAGAGTCCAGATATACATATATTATCAGTGAAACAATACAATGCATGCATTTTTCTCTTATGAAAAATAAATAAATACACAAGGTAAAAGGAATTCTGCAATTGTGTTACATTTGAAAGTTAAATCCCTGTGCAGAGAACAGCTGAGCTCTTCCTTCTAAAAGGGAGTCCTAAAGAATTTGCAATTCTCACAATTTCATAAGTTAAGGTAAGTGTTAATCTAAAAATCAGATTTTTTGGCCAATTCTATGCACAGATATGGGAAATAAAATATCCTGGTAAGTAATTGAGAGGAAAGGTAGAAAACTAGAATATTAAACATTTTAAATATTTGAGATTTTGTATCTAAGAAATTAATTTTATTCACTGAATATTTATTAACTATCAATTAGGCTGCTAGGTACTGTGGCCCGCTCAGGATACGAACATTAATGAAATAGGTTCTCCCTTGAGCAATCTGGCAACCTGATATGATTATAATAAGTGTGCTGGGTAGGGTTAATCAGGGCATCATCTAAACCCTCAGGAGTGTCATCTGATCTCTACTGAGGTCTTGCGAACCAGTGAGAGTTCTCCAAGAAAAGAGGTAAAGAATGTTCTTGGCATATTAGGAAGAGCAAAAGGCAAAAGTGAGGGAGAAAGTGATGAATTTGTAGATTCGCAAATCTTTAATAGCTTTAAAAACGTAGCATGTGACAGCAGAATTTGCAAGAATGAAGGACAAAGAAGCTTGAAGTCATATTAACAAATTAATACTTTGTCCTCAGGGCAATGAAGAAAACTTGAGGGATTTGTGCAGGAACAGATGTGGCAGGAATCAAGACTTAGAGGATTCTGGAAGAATGTCTTCAGGGAACCTCAGAGCAAGGACGCTGGAAGATGACCGCAGATAGGGAGCTGAGCTGAGTGGAAGTAGACAGGGGTCAGTCAGAGAAGCATTCAGGTGACAGGACAGCAGCTCCTGATATAGGGATTAAAGGGACAGAAGGTTTCCGGCTTAAGTGCTGGGGCAAATGAGTGGTGGGGCTCATAATGGGTAGGGTGAATAAAGGAAAAGAAGAGACTTGAGGGGGAAATAGGAGCTCAAGTTGGAACAGGATGAGTTGAAATGCGTACTCTTATATTCAAATTTAGATGCCAGTCCATGGTTTTACACCTGCATCTCAATTTCATTCAGAAGCCCCGGACTGCTGGTAGAGATGGTAGAGATAGTTGGGAAGAAAGGAAGAACTTAACAGAGCACAGTTTAAAACAATGTTTGAGAGAACATAAAATATACCATAGCATTCCATGTTCATAATGGTTGAATGCTTAAGCTCTAAAGCTATGCTGTCTGTTTTTCTGGTTTTGGATACTATTCAATGGTTTTTATTCTTGAGATAGTTAACTTCTTTAGGCTTTGGCATTCTCTGTAAAAGGAGGATAATTGTTAAGAGGATTAAATAAATTTATATGAGCAGTTTGCTCTAAGCAGTGCCTGGGATTTACAGATAACCAGTAAAAATGTATGTGTGTGTGCCCTAACTGATCGAACATTTCCCAATAAACCACTTTTCCTTATAATCAACATGTCAATCAAAAAATTTTAGTGTATGGCATACAACGAAATCTATGTTAGCAGCAGAAGACATGACAGGCAGCAAGGAAACTCACTATTTATAAGGGTTGCAAAAACTGCACGTAAAACAACAGTGAATAAAAGACAGTCTCCCCACCTTCCCTCAGCCTCAGCCACTTGTACTTCCCTTGGTTTCCCCAATGCCACTGCCATGATCTCCCTTCCTTAGGACGTTTGCACTATTTTCTAAGACTTTTGCTAACCTCTAATACTTTAGCCAACTGCCACCATCCATATCTCAGCTTAAGCATCACTTTCTCTGGCCCTAAACTAAATTATTTCCCCTATTAGGTTTCCCATAGCTCCTTGCTCTTCCACGAAGCACTACAGTTATTCGTAGTTATTCCAGAACTCTGGAGAGGGAAAAGAAACCTGAGGGAACAGGAGAGATCAGGAGTCTTAGAAGAGCAGAGGCTATCATAGGATTTATAAAGTTAGAAAAAAATTAGGAACATTTTGCAGAGATTGGCGAAGTGATTAATTAAAGCAAGCAGGTTTGGTTGAGCTAGAGTTTTGATGGAAAGCAAGGATTGAAATTTTGGACAATTTGCTGAAGACTGCCTGCCATCACATGACCCTATGAGAGGTGAGATGACAAAGTCCGCCAACCGGGTGATCTGAGTCTCACAGAGGGAGTGAATATTTGCATTCCAGAGACCCAGAGGCCAGAAGTGTTTTTATGCCTTACTAAACAGAAGCAAATGAGTGCAGGAAAGGAAAACATTTCAGATGGGTATCACTCCTCAAGTCCTACGTATTTTCTGATAAGATGCTTCCTTTTTTTTTTTTTTTAAAGAAGTGACAAACTTGATGGAAAGAGGCCAAGTGCTCAGAGGCTGCTCTTTCTCAGTTGTGGAGCTGGGTTCTGAGCTATTTGTACAAAGGACCTTTCTCATTTTGGCTAAATCAAAAAGCCCTCCTCTTAGAAAGTAAAAGACGTGTAATACAATTATGCATTAGTCTCTTTCATTCATGGTTAAAGATGATTTTTATTATGACCAAATGGCCATAACTGGAATTAACACTAGGAACGCAACTTCTGTCATTGATTATCTTCATGTTTCCCTCTATTGTTACTCAGACTGTTATTGTAAACTTACATTTGTTTTTGGAGCATGGAGCACAGATATTTCTTGCATCCCTGCTACAGACCCAGATAATGTGCCACACGCCATGCATGTGCCATTTCAATCACTCTTTGAAACCACCTGATGAGGTATTATCTCCGTTTTACGATAAAACTCATCTTTACTTAAACAATATAGCATTTATACTGTAAAGATTAATTTTTTTCAAGTAATAAATGATTTGGCAGACCATGAATCAACAGAACTCATAAATCGGCAGAAGAAAACAGGGATTTAGCACCACAGTGTTTTATACGGGCTATGTCTTCTTACTCAACTCAAAAGAGCGTCCACAAGTACAACACTCCCGCCCTGTTGTGCTCACTGTTCTATCCCCAGTATTTAGATGGATGTCTGGTGCAAAGTAGACTCTTAGTACATATTTGCTACGTGAATGGGTAAAAATGAAAAGGCTGAGAGTAGAACCCAATTGAGATATTATTGAGCGAGAATAAGAGAGGATAGAAATACCGGTGACAGAGGACATCTACACACCACCCAATCAAAATCAGAATGTTCAATATGCTCTCCTAATGAATATCACAAAACTGGCAAAAATACAAGTTATATTTAGTGAGAGGAGACTTCACTTATCCAAATATAATTGAGAACCTGGTTCTTTAACACAGGATGGATTCTTACCTCGCAGGAAACTTAATCTCTCAGAAGGATGTACAAGAATAATATGCAAACTTAATGTTGGAATGTTAATTTTGAATTTTGACCATAATCAAACAAATGATAAACATAATTCAATAATAAACACAAACCAATGAAATTGTAACATTCCAACCACAATAAGAAAATATCAAGAGAAAATTTTATTAAAAAATAAAGAATATTTTATAAAAATGTATCTGATTATGTTATATTTTAAAAGAACATGTGCAGAGAAGATCAAGGGAGAAGTGACTGATCCAACATGACCAAATCTAAATAAAAATTAGTTACATGAATCTGTGTATGTTCCATCTTGTGTTTGGCACCTAATGAAGGA
Source organism: Perodicticus potto (assembly GCA_963574655.1). NCBI lineage: Eukaryota > Metazoa > Chordata > Mammalia > Primates > Lorisidae > Perodicticus > Perodicticus potto. The sequence goes on along the minus strand of CAUYRH010004405.1, from coordinate 20,079 downwards.
TTTCTTGAATTATATTAATGAAGGCTATGTTAGGAGAAAAAGTAAAGCCAAGCAGAGAAAGTTCTTTCCTATGTTTAGAATTGGAATAATAAAGAATGGCCAGGTATCCTGCATGGAGTTTTTCTATAGTAATAGCAGATGATAAGATGCAGAAATCTTTTGTTTCCATTTCTTACTAAATGAAGCTTATTCAAATTCAAATTAGAATGGTAATATAAAAGATTTCAAATCCTAGATAGATAAAAGACCATCCACTTTTCTAAAAGAGTCCAAGTTTCCATTATCAGTCATATCACATAGCATGTCATCAAATCAAAGGGTAATTCCTGAGGATCTTAGAGAAATTACCAGAAATATTTGAAAGGTGCTAAGTCCATTCATGTTTTGAAGGGCTCTTGGGTTGTTTCCACATCATTGTGATGTAAATTGGGCTGCTATAAATATTTGAGTGCAAATGACCTTATAATAGCATGACTTTGGGGGGAGGGGAGTTTTAGGGATTTAGGGGGAATCCCCAACAATGGGATTACAGGATCAAATGGAAGGTCCACTTTTAATTCTTTGCAGACTCTCCATATTTCTTTCCATAAGGCTGTACTACTTTGCAGTCCCACCAACTGTGCAGGAGTGTTTGTTAACTTCTCTCTGCACCCACGCTCACTGTTGCTCTGGGACATTGTGATGTGGGCTATTCTCAGTGGGGTTAGGTAATATCTCAAAGTGGTTTTGATTTGGATTTCTGTAATAATTAGAGACTCCAAACACTTTTTCATGAGATTGTTGGCTATTAATCTGTGTATATTCTAGTTATTCATCCCTTATCAGATAGGTAGTTTGCAATTATTTTTTCTCATTCCATGGGTTGTCTTTATTATTTCCTTTGCTACACAGAAGCTTTTTAGCTAGATGTGATCTCTTTTGTCCAGTTTCACTTTGGTTGTCTGTCCTTTGAGGGTATTAGTCAACAAGTCCTTGCCCAGACCAATGTCCTGAAGGATTTCTGCAACATTTTTTTAGTAGTTTCACAGATTTTGTCTTAAATTTAAGCCTTTAATCTATTTTTATTTGATTTTTGTATATGGTGAGAGATAAAGGTCTAGTTTAATTTTTCTACATATTCTACATATGGATATTCAGTTTTCCCAGCACCATTTATGGAAGAGACTTATCCTCGTCCCACTCTATATTCTTGGCACCTTTGTCAAAGATATGTGGATATATTTCTGGGTTCTTTGCTCTGTTCCATTGGTCTATAGCAGTACCATGTTCTTTTGGTTACTATAGCTCTGTAGTATAATTTGAAATCAGATAATGTGATTCCTCCAGTTTTGTTCTTCTTGCTCAGGATGACTTTGGCTGGTCTGGGTCATTTATAGTTCTCTATAAATTTTTGATTATTTCTTCTATTCTGTAAAGAATGTCTTTGTTATTTTGATGGGAATTGCATTGAATCTGTAGAGATTGCTTCGGGTAGTATTTTAATAATATTAATTCTTCCAAACCATGAGTAGGGAATAGCTTTCCCTTCTTTGTGTTCTCTTCAATTTGTTTCATCAATGTTCTATTTTCATTATAGAGATTTTTCACTTCTTTAATTAAGTTTATTCATAGGTATTTTTTTTTTGTAGCTATTGTAAATGGGATTACTTTCTTGGTTTCTTTTTCATATAGTTTACTGTTGGCATATAGAAATGCTACTGATTTTTGTATGTAGATGTATTCTAATGAGAAAACTACAAAAAAATTAGAGTTAGTTTCAGGGATAAAGGGAGAGGGCTACATTTACAGAAGTTAGAAATATGTATTATTTATTATATTTTCATCATATTTAGCAGTGACACCTGCCATCTTGTAGGAGATTGATTGATGTGTAAAGTCTTGGGTGTCCCTAAGAGTATAGGATTTATATAGATTTGTATACTAAATCTATAAATTATTATATATATTTATGCTTAATAATCTTCTGAATAATTTCACTAAGCTTTGGTCTCTAAATCATTTTGTTTTCCCCCTATGAACTGACATGATAGTGCTATCAGAATTACAAGGGTCTTCAAGTTTGCTTATGATTGTCTTCCTTTATGTCAAAGAAACAATAATTTAAAATATTTTTGAAGAGCTTATTTTTTCCTATCTCTAAGTCTTGGAAAATAACCTGGGACTAATATAAGTTCACAGCCAGTAGTTCTTCCAAGCAACATTCTTTCCTTCTCAGGATTATTCATTCATTTTTAAACATAAATATATGTTTAATACATGCTAGATATTACTAAATCATTACTATTATAAATCTATTATTAATGTTAACACAACAGTTTGCTAGACTAACAAAATTATAAATATTATTATTTATTATATTAATAAGTGTACTCAGTTTTTAAGAATTCCTGTTATCAGTATTTTACAAGGAAAGTAACAAAATATGAAAGTAGCCCTATGAAAGAGGAAGAACATAAAATGTTAAAATTTTAATAATTTGGCAGGCTGCCACCAGTTTCACACTCAGAGTACCTGGATCTTTACATTGGACACTATTGATGCTCTGCCCAGATGCTATTTTCCTGGCCTGCACACCAGCCTTAGCAGAATTGCACTGTGAATGTTAACTTCCTTTTCAGAAGTATATATAATCATGTAATAGACTGCAAAAATTCATCACTGACACTCAGATCTTCAAGTAAAAAATTTGATTTTGATTTAGACTTCTTTACAATGCCCTCTTCTCAAAGTGTAAGGAAAGGAATGATTGATTATAATCTAATAAATTCAGTACAGTCCAAAAATTAAAGTAATCACTTCAGGAAAGTCAGACTCTATTAGATGACTCCATTTTTCATATTTTCTCCCACTCTTTTACTTCTATCTAAATGGCATTTCAATATGCAGGAGGTGCTATGGATGTTTCCTTGTGGGGGTAGCAGTCAACTAGACTCTTAGCTTCAGATATTTCCCCCCAAGTATTATCTTTGGGACCTACAAATCAATTCCTATGCATATGTCATCAATGTATAGAAAACATCACCAAACATAGTAGCTTAAAACAAATAGTACTTGTTATTTTTTGTGAGTCCTGAGTTATCTGGGTGGTCCTGCTGAATAGCACAGTGCCGGGCTGTGTTGGCATCTGATGAAAAAGCAAAAATCAGTAATATTCACCCTGCATTTATTTAACACTTTTGTATTTTGTTTATCAGATATTTTGCGTTAATTTTTATTTTTTAATTTTTGCATTAAAACATCCATTCTTACAATAATTTTTTATATTTGTAGATTTAAGGGATACATTTAAGATTTAAAGATTTGTTACATAGATATATTGGGGACTGGTGAAGTCTTGGCTTTTGGTGTGACCCTCACCCGATTAGTGTACATAGTACCCATGAGATAATTTCTCATCCCATACTTCTCTCCCACCCTTCCCCCATCCTGCCCTTCTGCATCTCCAATGTCTATTACTCCACTTTCTGTGCCCATATGTACTCATCTGATGTTTCATAAAGTAGACAATTACATACTCTGAGAAAAGAATCCTTATTCAATAAATGGTTCTGGCAGAATTGGATAACCACATGTACAAGACTGAAATAGGATCGGCACATCTCAGCACTCACAAAAGTAAATTCATGATGGATAAAAAAAATTAAACCCAAGCCATGAAACTATAAGTATTCTAGAAGAAAGTATTGGAAAAACTCTTACAGAAATTGGCATATCCCATTCATGCCAGGAGATTTGTATATAAAATTAATAAAGTCAAATCAACAAATCTGACATCACTAGCTTTTTTTGCCCTTCATGAAATAACAACCAAGAAAAAATTTTAGGGTAATGATGAAGGCTCTGTAAGATTAACTAGACAGGTCTTTTGCCCATATTTTCACCAAGAGAGGGCACTCTACCCTTATTTAAGTGGGTGAATTGGACCAGTTGGAGGTGAGGGAAAGTTAATTCTTATACCAAAACTCAGGTGATAGAAATGACATGAAAGAAGAAATTGTATTACCTGAGGCTTTACTGTGTGCAAGAACCCTGGGGGTAATTCCATAGTGCTCTTTCATTTGTAAATGGGACTTTATTTGAGAACAAAGTAGCATAAATAATAAGGAAGGAGAGATTGAAATGTTCCCATCTGGCTTTTTCCGTCTCTTGTCATTTTGTAGATAACGCCTTGCACAGAACACTTAATCTTGAAACAGTGAACAATGCTCCACCTTCTCAGAGCTGAGGCATCTCTGTTCTTTCTAATTAAATATCAAGATTACAATATGGCAGTATTGCACAAAGAGAATAGGCTGATTAGAAGAGGCTGTAGAGCAAATGACTGCAGAACTTTGAAATTTTGCAGCATACATGACATGATATATTGCATTACTGTTTGTTTATGGATCCATTAAAAAGAATCACGCATCTTAAATTAAAGCACAAATGGTATGCTGCTGAGTGCCTTTCTCCTACTTCCACCTCGCTTTGTGGCTGTTGTACTCACTTCTCTGACAGTTTGACCAATTTGTAACATGTGATTTTTTAAAGACCGCAGAGATTGTCTCCTTAACATCCCATAGTATTAGTAATCTTTTAATCTCTCCCTGCGCTCAGTCATGAGATCATACGTGGTGTGTTATTGTTATTTAAGAAGCTTGGGCATGGCCAGTTGGCACACGTATTGTGCCTGATATTTCTTGTACCTGTAGTGATTTGGTGCCTCTCACCTTCTGCATTTGTTTCCTAGGGCTGTTATAACAAATTACCACTAACTGGGTAGCTTAACACAACAGAAATTTATTCTCTTATAGTTCTGGAGGCTAGAAGCCTGAAATCAAAGTGTGTCAGCAAGATTTGTTTCTTCTGGAGGCTCTGAGGGAGAATCTGTTCCATGCTTCTCTTGCAGCTTCTGGGGGTTGCCAGCAATTCCAGGCATGTCTTGGCTTCCAGCTGCACTGCCTTTGTCCTCACATGGTGTCTTCTCTGCGTGTCTCTCTGTGTCCCTGTGTCTTTACGAGGCTTTCTAAAAGCAATGTCAGTCACTGTATGTGCTCATCTAGTCTGACCTTATTTTAACCTGATGAATTCTGCAAAGGCCCTATGTCCACATCAGATCAGGTTCACAGGTACAAGGAATTAGGTCTTCAACATACCGTTTGGGGAGCTGCAATTCAACTTACAGTGTGTTCCTCATAAAATCTCACTTAGAAGAAATAATGGGGGTAATTTTGACATTCTGGGAAAAATAGAGTTCATTTGCAGAGTCTTGCTCTTTTCCTGATTTCCACACACAGTGAGGACAAGTTCAAATGAAGCTCTTGGTAAACATCATTGGAGCTAGAAAAGGTGGCATAAACCCTGTGGTAAAAGACCAGTTTTGTTGAGCAGCCAACCAAGTAAGGTGACTGAGTGGAGAACGGGAAGGGACCTAACAAATCCTCAGAGGGCTGGCATGTTGACAAAGGAAATGCCAAGGTGATAGGAGGGAAAAGCACACCCAGGAACTTACATCCATGGACTTTTGTGACTTCTTCCAAGTTAATGGTCACCACAGTTCACCAAACGTGCATTCAGCTGAATTTTAAAAAACCACATGCAATTATTTAAAATAAAATTGAAGCATTTTATGGACCGTCGTACACACACACAGGGAGGGATTCGTGTGTTTCACCCAGAAAGAATCCTCTGCTCCTCAATGAGATAGCAGTTTTGAGCACCAGAGAAACATACTCTAAATTTTGGGTTGTTTTTCACAGAGAGCAATGTGTGGTTTGCAGACCCAACCATTAGAAGTATGAAGGTCAGGGAGAGATAGGCATGAGTTAAATCAATTAATGAAAGGGAAAAAGAAACTCGTGTTGATGAAGGATCATGTTAATCCATGAGTTCTGTCGGTATAGCTGTGTAGTCCACATTTACAAGTCATAAAAGCTACAGTGACAGGGACATGATAGAAAGGGGGATGACGGGTTAGCTCTCGCATTTTGGTGCCCGTGCAGCAAGAGAGAGCACATTAACCAAACGAGCAGCAGGAAACAGCAGTGACATCATCACTGAGGAAGACAATACAGTTAACACAGGAATACACATCTTTCTGGCACAGCCATTGCATTTACTGATGTACCACACATTCAAATAGATGTTTCCAAAGATTCTTTCTGAATGTAGATAAGAAAAAAAGAAATTTATCAAGTGTAGGACTAAATCTCTTCCTGTCACTCAGTGCTGCTGACATGAACTTGATTTTCACTTCCAACTACAGTGTAGATGCCCTTCTATCTATCTATCTATGATACTGTCACAGGTAGAGCCATTGGGTTCCCCCCCCACCTTCGGGCCATGAAATTTTCCACTTGTTATTCCATCATATAAAACATGACAAATGGGGTCGTGTGTATAATTCTCTCATCGACCTCTTGAAAGATAATGCTGCATGGTTATGTAATAGGAATTTGAGACTCAGCTTTTTGTTCAGGATAAAATTGTCTCTTTATTGGTCCTCTCCTTGGTTAAATGTATTTATATAAGATCCTTGATATTTTTGAGATACAAAATTTCTCCCTTCAAAAGTGACATGTAAGAATCTATATTTAAAGGAAAACAAGCTCAAAATGTCTTTCAGGACAGTTTTCTGATTGGGGTGTCTATGTTTATATCCCAGTTTCATCAGCTATCCATAGATGTTCCTGAGACATAGTCCTCAAATTTCTTACTCTGGAATATGGGCATGATAGTGCCCATTTTCCTACCTTGTTGTGAGGATTAAATGTTATAATTGATGTAAAATGTTTAGCACAATATTTGTATAATGACTGCGCAATAACTATAAAACCAAAAGAATAATAAAGTGTTTCCAAATTAAGCATTCTCAGAGTAGCCCCTATGGAATTTTTGATAAATGCTACTATCCATTTCATTGAAGATTAAATATTTTAAAATATAGTTTTCTATATGATCTTTGGGGAATACAACAAAATTTAATTTGGGACTCAAAATAAGGAAGACTATTTCTCGTCTATCATATAAAACCAGATGAATGGTAGAATGTTTGAGCAAATATTGAAGGACCACCTGTGGGGCCTCTGCGTAGGGAAAAGGCAGGACTAAGTGTCTCTACTTTTCCCTCAAGGCTCTATCCTGTATCTCCATGGGAACCAAGCCTATCATTGTGTTTCTTACCATTATCTTTGACCTCAGACAATTCTTACTATTCCAGCAACTGTAAAATAGTACCTCATTTTGTTTTGTTTTTATACTTTGTCTTTAACTCCAGGGTATAAACTCAGAGCACAGGGCCAGAATGATTGTGTCAGACTACAAAGTCTTAGATATTATCTATATCAGTCAGTATGGGCAATTCCCTTGGTAATACCCGACCACTAAAAGCACATCGAGTCGGTAACAGATCTAGAATGTAGCACTTGAAGATAATATGCAGACCTGGAGAGGGGCCAGGCTAACTCAGAAGCCTAAGCTCTCGCCTTATCTGGAGAGGGAACAGGGAACATTTCAGCACTCATCTCTCCCCCTAGTCCTTGCCTGCCAATGTAGAGCAAAGAGTAAGGAAATATGCTAACTTGAAATTTGCAGAAAAACTGGTTGACTGGTTTTACTGTTTGGTTTTTTCTCCTCTTGGGAACAGAATTATATGCTAGAGCAGAAGCTCAAAATCCTCATAGTACAGATGGAAAATTGATAAATACAAGGGTCTAAGTGAAGTTAGTTACTCAAGACCAGATAATATAAAAGGAGAAACCTCATAAGAACCCAGGTCTTCTTCTAGCTTGATCTTTCTCAGGCCATATTGCTGCTAGGTACACAAGGAATATTGCCCACCATCTCCTTCCAACAATCCCAGGGCCATTTTTCTTTTCCTATCCTGATACATCTAGTGAGTCTATTCTCTTCCGTTAACAGTAAGGTTAATTTCGCCAGAATACATACTAACTGGTATGTATCTTACTAGTAAGATAGAGAATCTCTTTTCATTTCGTGTTGTTTTGCGAAAAGGAAGAAATACCTTTGCTAATCCAACCTGCCTGAGCTCTAGCTCTGCATTTTACCCTTCTCAGGTTAAGTAGTAGGGCTGCCTTGGTCTCACCTGGCTACCCTTTCCCTCCGTCAGTATCTCAGCCACTCTTCAGCATCACCCTGACTGGGAGGATTACTGCATCGAAATGAGCTATATTCCTGGGGCCTCTGGCTCCTGTCACCTACCATTGGAACAGACTTGATTCTTCTAAGGAGAAGTAAACTACAATCCTGTTATTATCTGCAGCCTAACAAGCGCCATTCACTTTCACAGGAAGCAGTGAACCTCCCTGTCTCAGTTTAGTTCTGGTCTCTGAGTCCACCATGACTCACTGGTCTAGGAGCATTTACACATCATCAAGAAAAAACTGGCTGAACTCACCCTGGAAACCCAAAAGGGAATACTGTTGGGACACTGTCCTTCCACTCATTGAACATTTGCAGATTATGTGCAAAATTTGAAGGTGTTTCAATTTTCCACTTAAAGCGAGAACAGGTTTTTGCATTTTACTTAATTTATTAAGCATTGGTTTGAAGATCCTCATGCCATAAGCGTAAGTGGAAACACAAACTTCGAAGCCAAAATTTCTTACTCCACTTTGCATGTATGAAAACTATCCTGAAGTTTGTTACCTGGGCTTCAGTATTGGTTTGCACTTACCCTATTCATTTCTTATCTGGTATGTGCTGGGCTCTATGCCAGGTGTTTTGACTTACTGAAGTCTTAAAAGAACTTGTCAAGAAAATAACACTACCATTCTCTTTTATGGATTTTTAAAAATTGAGGCCCAAAGTTTCTAAGGTATTTCCCAAAATAGGCTAGTTAATGAAATAACTGGGGTTGAAAAGCAAGTCTGACATTTTAACCCATGCCCCTTTTACTAAGTCAAGGTTAAAAAAAAACAACACTTACTGTCTTTTTCTCTTTGCTTTACAGGCTTTCCACTGCTTTTTTTTTTTTCTTACTTAAAATATTTCTTGCTGTTTCTGATAGTTGTATGCCAGCTTGGCCCATCTGGTGCTATTTTTCCAGAATTTCATGAGCCTGCTTTTCGGTTCAAAAATATCCTTTAATTTTCCTTAAAACATATATTGTGCTCAACTGGTGATGGTCACTGTGCTGTGGTCACCTTGCTGCACACTGGATTCTGATGAGCTGAGCATGTGGGCCTGACGATGCCAGCAGGATCCCAAGCAATTGTGTGGATAATGGGTCCTGACATCCACGCTCCCCACATCCTCTGCTCAGCAGAGTTCTTGGTGTAGCCAGAGCTGCCTCACTGCTAGCATAGTGGCTGCATTCCAGAACTCCAGTGGTAGAGTGAACGGAGGTGCAGGTATTTGGGGAAGTTCTTACACCTCAGCTAGCTGGAAATACGTGTGTAGTCCTTGAGAGGACTACATGGAAACTTTCGTGGGCTGATAGTTTTACTTTGATGTATAAATCGCACAGATTGTCCTGTAAAATCAGCTCTCTCACCTCTATCCATGATTACGCCATAGAAAGCTGGAGGCAGATGCCAAACAGCAGGGAAATCTATGTCCAGGGAGAAGCTTTTACTTTCAGTTCTAAAAGGTATTATTGTACTTCCTAGAGAACAGATTTCTGGTGTTCTGATTTCTACAGACAAGGAAAATTAAGATAGAACTTTTCTCTTTATGGAACTTGAAAAATTAACTACCATCATGAAAATGGCTGTAATATCAAAGCAAGAATAAAAGTATAAAATAATAAATAGTGGTAAAATAAATAAAAGTAGAAAATAATAAATAAATGAATTTTCATATCCATGAAAATTTCATAAGGCATTTCTTCAATCTATTCCCTGTGCTCTCTGTAAGCACCCTTAGCATTAGTGGAAAGGCAGTCTTGTCTAATTGATTAAATGAGGCCCGTCAGCCCACCAGAAAGCACACGAGGCTTGCTCCACACGATTTCTTTGATCGAGGCTGGAGGAGAGCAAATATCTATCCATCATGAGATGAGTGGACAAGAAAAACATCTGCTATGATGAAACGGCTACACAATTTTTTTTAAATGGCATATGAATCATATGTTTGTGTTGTCAGAGATTTTAAAGTTTGGCATCCTCTGTCCCAAGTAGCACTCTCTGTCATTTTTAGAAAATGTAGTCATTCCCTTTCCTGATTTCATCGTTAAGAGTCAGGATGCTGACGCTGACCCATTCACGTTAGAACAGGGAGGGACGTAACGAGGGGGTAAATGCCCTGCCTCTCTTTATGGATAAAAACACGACGTCCAGAGGATGATCTGGCACTAAAATCTCTAATTATCATTCATCTTTCCTTTTATTAATAACGTAGAAAGATATTCTTAGCAGAAATCACCGTAGTCTAAAAACGCAAGTAGAATTAATTAGGAGGGCTCTGTGTGCCTAGCACTGTAGCGTTGTAAGGAAAATGGATGAAAAAAGTTGCATCATGACGGTTCTTCTGTTTACGGATCTTATTTTCTACTCAAGGATATATGTAGATAGTTTACAAAGCCCCACAAAATGAAGTACAAATTGATGATGTAAGATGGAAGGCCCAAAACCGAAGAGTCGGTCACTGAGCTTTTTTCATCTGGGTAAGAATGCGGTAAGTCACATCGAATTCTCTATCTGTGTCTGTACAGGTGAACTGAGTGACAATTATGCCCTTGAAAATTTAGTTGATAATAGCCAGAAAGATCTGAGGAGACTGCTGGCTGAGGCCACATGCAATAAGAAATTAATAGAGCTAGGGAGAGGAAAAGGGAAATTATTTCTATCTGTGGTGGAAGAAGATGGAGATGGTTAGTGGAGTGTGTCTTCCTTGTGGGATTCAAAGCTTTCTTTTAATTGCTCTGCTTAGCTTGGCTGAAACATACCAAAACTTCATGAGTCAATAAGCTATTTTCAAAGCATAACTATGGCCAATAAATCACCAGCAAGCTAAGTAACTGTTCAATTGGTTCATATATGTAAGGATCAAGGACTGAGGGGAAAGCAATGAGATTTTTAGCTCTGCCCCTTTGCTAACAAATTCTTTGATTCCAGGTAAGTTGTGTCTCGGGGAATCAATTTCTGCATCTGCCAGATGGAATAAATTAACTAAATGATCACTAAACCCTCTTTTTTCTTGACCATCTTAACTTTATGACTTGAGAAAAGAGATGTAAAGTTAATATGATCAGAGGCTGAAAACATGTAAAGGAGAAATAATGATGTTCCTTTTAAAAATATTCTTTTCCAGTTTTTGGTCATTTATTTAGGATTATATGGAAAAAATATTAACTAATAAATGCAGATAAAAGTACTGAGTGGGAGATGTCCAGAGATGAAGCTATAATCTTTCGTTATTAAAGAATTGTATTGAACATTCTATCAGAAGTATATAATTTTGATGAGGTTTTGATTAAATGCACATCCGTGGCTTAAAAATTGGTGACAATGACATTGCTCTTGTGAAAAGAAACATTTAGCATCAGCTCACTGTGTCCAGCCTCTCACGTTGTCAGATGACCCTGCTGTGATGAGGGTACCCTTATTACCCTACCCAGCCACTAGGATGGGCCACCAGCCTGAAGCAGTCAACTCTGGGAGAACTGACACTCATTTCCCTGGGAAGTGAAATCGTATTTGTTTTGATCGCATGCTTTTCATTTAACTAAGAAAATTTCTTCTCAGAATCTTCTTAATTCTCTTCATTGTCAGTCTCCCTGCTTTTCTTATGATCACATTGGTTTTGCTGTCAAACTATTGTTCTGAAGCAGTTTACTTTAAGGAAAATCTGCAGCATGTAAATGAAACTTTCCAAAGTCAGCTTGCTTTAGGTGAAGAAGGAAACCACAGGTCTCAGATAGATTACAGGAATGTGCCCCAAACCATTTATGTTCTTTACAAAAGGGAAGATAAATACAGCCCCTGCAGTGCTATTTAAAATAATGTCATCCTCTGCCTCACTCTGCACCTTTTAACTCTCTTCAATGGGGTCCCAAAAGAATGGGAACTAATTTGCCCTGCTAAGTGTTACATTGCTGTGTCTACTGAACAAATTTGAGAATTTTATAAGTAGGGCTGCAAGTGCTTGCTTATGTAAGTTCGGTTGCTAGGAATAATTGTACTGTCACTGCTGTTTCATTCTTTTAATTCCAGTTCATTTTCTGGTGCCTCCCTGGTGAAATAATTAGAAAAGTTTCAAAGCAAATGGAGATATAAGTGAGATATATAATGGAATGCTACCACCCACTCCTTATAATCTGTCTTTTCTTATCACACATTCCCTTAGATTGTTCTCTCAAAAGTTTTCAATAACTCCCGTGTCAACCTATTTTGCTCACATTTCACTCTGGTAGACCTCTTTCCATAGCAGGTGACGTGGTTCACCCCCCTCGGACACTCTGTCTCAGCCCCAAAGCATCACCCAATCCAAGTTTTCCACTGTTGTCTCTGGTTCTCTTACCGGGTTTCTTTCCTGCCTTTCTCTTCTTGCCTTAACACAGCTGTCGTGAAATCTTTGGCTTAGGACTGTATTTCTTCTGTATTTTCTCTACCATGGGGAGCTTTCCCACTACGATCCTACTTTCATCTTTATGTAGATGATCTCAAATACTTATCTCTCCCGAATTCTCTACTGACCAACAAACCTGAAGTCTCAGATGAAATTAATCAGGGTGAGCTTTTGACATTTTAAAAATTAGTTCAGCATCTCCATCAAACCAACTGCTTGCTCCAGTTTTCTTCCTTTAGATAGCTGTGCCACTTCCTCTGTTATGTGAAGTCAAATAGATACTTTTGAACTCTCTAGGATTCCTGTTTTGTTGCCACTCCAGCCCTAACCAATTAATATGCCTTTCCAGTTTGAACTTATGCTCAATATTCTTCTAACAGTTGAATAATATTTCATAGTATATAGGTGCATGGTAATGCCTTTAATCTCTTATTAATATAACTTTACATTGTTCAAACATTTTTTTAATTAAAAACAATGCTATAATTACATCATTATTGATATATCTATGGGGAATCGCTGCATTCAAAGGTATGACCAGATAAATGACAAAACTACCAAATTAACCCTCAAAATGTTTAAACTTGCTCTTGTTCCAACAGTGCGTTTGTTATTCATACTTATTCTAGTAACTTAAAATAACATTTTGTGTTCTAATATATATGTATGTTGGTCTTTTTCTTTGAACCTGCAATATATTCCCATTGAACTTTACCAAGATTTCACCAGTGCCATATGATCTTATTTACTGTAGTTTTGTATGATTTTGATGTCTGCTAAGGCATGTTTTCCCATATTAGCCTTTCCCCCCCAAAACTCAGTGGCTATTCTCATACTCTTATTATCCCAATAAAAGCTGAGCATTTTAAGAATTCATAATCCCTCCTATACTTTAACTATGCATTAATATTTTTATTTGCCTGCATTAAATTTATATATCTTGGACATCATTATAATACAAAATCTTTCTTTTAGAAGCCAGATATTGATACCACTGATTATTTGTTAAGATTCTTCAGTAACACTTATAATTTTCTTCTTTTAGGCCTTGAACACTAATTAGACTCATCTCCAGCAACATCTTATTTACACAAATGCAATTTTTGTGATATTTTCTAATAGGGCATTTTTAGTCTGTATGGTAGCTGTCAATGCTGCTAGTTTAATCTAGGATCTGCCACCCAACCAAACTATCTTATTTATTCATGAATTCTTTTAGACATATTTTTTGCCATAAGATTCCTGTGTTAATTTAATTTGAGATACAATACTTTTAAACTGTAAGCACAACAGCAAAATTTGCATTTTTGGAAGAAGCCAATCTTCGGCCAAACCATTTATCTGGGGCCTGGTCTCTCTCAGCTGGTACTGAACAGACTCCCGTGTCCAAGCCCTCTCTCCACCTGCAGAGGCTACCCTCACTTTTCCATTTCATTCAGCCAACATTCTGTCTTCCCTTCCATTTCACTCTCTCTCCCAAATCCTTTCCTGATACTCTTAACATCATTTCAGTTTCTCCTCCTCCAACACTTTATATGGACTGCTCTCATAGCAATTGTTTTTGCACACATCACTTGACGTCAGCCCTTGGATGGTACATGAGTTGGAGGTGGGCATTAACATTTTGTCATCTTTGTGTCTCCCACTGCATCTAGAGGTCCTTCCCTGTATGTTGTTAAAGAGCTCAGTAGATGTGCTTTTATTCAATCAAATGCCTCAAGTCTGGCGTCCAGAATCTTAGCCAGGGAGTTCCATTTTCTGTTCATCTACAAGCAAGGATAGACTAAAGTTTTGTGGGCCATCCATCACTAAGAGGGCATTAGATGATGAGGTCAATGGAACATGGGGAAAATGCCTTATCTGCCTATTACAAATGCTATTTAACTTGTTCCTCATGAATCACACTTCCCCGTTACCTTAAAAATGAACCTTTACACAGCCCAGTGGAAACAATAACATTTTGAAAAACCTTAACTGGGGTTGTAATTGCTTGCTTTTGTGGCTGATAAAGTGTTCTACTTTACAAGAAAACATTCATTTTATTTTTATAATTTAATTGTATATTTAATTGTATATTTTAACATTATTTTCTATTACATATTTATGTTTCATAGAACATACAAATAGCTAGTATGTATGTTTGGAGTTCAATTATGAAACAGAAAATCCATTTATATTCAAAGCTGTGACAGGTTATCATTTTTTTATAAAAGCTCTGAATTAAATGTCTTCTTTACTGAAACAATTTTTTCTTCTACCTAAAGGATGGAGCAGCTTAAGTATATTTTAGAGAGGAGATTAACTTGAAATAAATGAAACAGAAGTGTTCGAACGAAAGAATAGACTTATTCTTATGCATCCTATTTGAAAGCCATTTACCTTTAATCTGCAGTTCTACTCAAAAAAACAGAAAGGAAGCATTTTCAGTCTGAAATGACAGGCACTTTGAAATCTCAAATAAACTAAATAGCTTTTACCACCCTCCATTGCGGTGTTTCTACTAAATAAAAAAAAAAAAAAAAAACAGTGCCTCAAAGTATATAAACTACTAGGTCTGGACTCAAGCAAATGTGACAAGCGGTGTTATAAGCCCTAGATGATGTCACAACTTGTGTCTTCTTAAAGGGCACAGTCCAGTGAAAATATAGTTTCTCCACAATCTAAAGAGTCTTTCAGATGAGTTTATTTGCGCCAACCCATTTGTCATTTAAAGCAGCCTCCTGGTTAAGACACTGAAAAAACTAGGCACGTTTCTCTAAGAAGCTGCATACACGATCAGAAAAGCACCCATCTTTATGGTTCATGAGCTCAAGTCTCAGCAAGTAGTTCCTAAAATACCTTAGCCTTGTAGAATTTCTCTGCAAAATCTGCAGCTTCTCAGGTAGGTTGGACACACACTGAGATTGGCCCAGATGTGTGGGCACTGCCGAGTTTTCTGACCCTTTGACGGTGTGCCTCATCCATGTCAATAATTCCTACTTTCTTGCTGTACTGGTAAAATGTTTCTTCAAAAATGTTCCTTTTATAATATCATGAAATATGCTGAAGAATGCACTTTGATCTCACTCAGAGGCTTATGATATTCAGGAAGGTTTGGTAACCCTCTTGTCACCAAGGTCAACATCTTTTTACTTGCTGCTTAATCAAACCCAGATGAAGTTACCCACACAAAATACCAGGAGAAAAGTTGTTGTACCAGAAGGTTTTTCCAAACTTAGGCTTATTTTCCCAGCCCATTT
Organism: Perodicticus potto; assembly: GCA_963574655.1. Classification (NCBI taxonomy): domain Eukaryota; kingdom Metazoa; phylum Chordata; class Mammalia; order Primates; family Lorisidae; genus Perodicticus; species Perodicticus potto. The sequence goes on along the minus strand of CAUYRH010004405.1, from coordinate 4,333 downwards.
GTTCTTTTCTTCTATTAGAATGGCAATGAATAAAAATGTCATACTTCCTAAAAGTTATATGATACTAATCATGAAGCACATTTATTTTTAGTGAACTACAAATAGACTATACCTGTAGTTCAAGTACCTATAACTATTTCCTTAATGGTTTACTCTACTTTGAATTTTTCTTTTTGTTTTTTTAGAAACAGAGTCTCAGTTTGTCACCCTCGGTAGAGTGCCTTGGCATCACAGCTCACAGCAACCTCTAGCTCCCGGGCCCAGGCGATTCTCTTGCCTCAGCCTCCCAAGTAGCTGGGATTACAGGTGCCCACCATAGCACCCGGCTAGTTTTTGGTTACAGGGACCAAGTTCAAATCCACCACCCTCGAGATATGGGGCCAGCACCCTACTACCCTCCCCATCCTTTTTCTTCACAAAACACAAAAGTTTTAAGGAAGTTTTTAAAATAAAGACCTAATTTTGCTTTTAGAAAACTTTTCCTAAGGAGTCTTTCAATGCCATGAAGCAGGACAACAGTTTTTTATCTATGAAAGAAATAGTTGGACCCCAAGGGTATAATTTGATGGTTAGCAGTGATAATAATAAATTACTGAAGCTGGCTGTGGCAGACATCATGGAGAGTGGTCAGTACAGAGAGTGGTTAGTATAGAGGAAGAAAAGCAAGTCGTTTTCCACTTATATATCAAGGACTAATTTCCTTCAATTCAAAGATATTTAATTAGTCTTTGGTTTAGAAATAGATTGGAACTTCAAATGGCCTTTGATTATTGCTGCTGTCAGACACACTTGGATGCCAGCCACCTCACGCCTTGGCTGACAAGCCAGAATAAATTACATGAAAACATCGTCAGGAATAAGAAATATTTACCATGGGCCAGGGCTCCAGGGTTGTGGGCTTAAGACCCACACAGTTAGTTCAAGAGGCAGCATAGCTCAGCCTATCATTGATAATATCTGGGTTTCTGTGCACCTGATTTCTAGTTAATGGGACTAAATACAACTTTTCAGCAACAAACTTGCTCCCAAGTAGGATAGCAATGCTCATTCACCCTACAGAGAAATTTATTAATTTATTAATTATTAATATTAATATTAAAACTTGTCACAAGAAAAACAAATATTTGTCAAGTGCCTTAAATGAACCAGAAAGATTTCCTACTTTCCCTCAATTTAGTCCCATTCAATAAACATTAATTGAGCACTTGCAGTATTCAAGATAATATGCTCACTTCTAAGAGAAATAAATGAGGGAACTGAAATGGTGCCATCTAACAGGTCCCAGTTAGATGGGATTCCTAATGTTTACACAGAAATTGCTGCATGTCTGACACTACAGCATGAATTAAATAATTTATTCTTACAATAGTCACACAATGTCAGTGCTATTACGATTCTCATTTTATAGAGGGGGAAAGTAAGATCGAGTCCAAGAAAATTATAAAAAATATTCAATAACTTAGAGCCAGGATTCATAGCCAAGTGTATGGCTCCAGAATTCACATCACGGTCTGTTCTGTCTCTAGAGAAATAATTACAATACAATGTCGCAAGGCACAGAGCAGCAGAGTGAGAGGTACAATTACATTATGGAGGAGGTGCAGATTAGATATTCAGAGGGAGAAAACGCATGGAAAGTTCAGAGAAAATTACATTAAATTCAGCAAACCCACAGGTCTCTATAATTATCCTAATTTTGTTGTTGTTCTACTAAAAAAGATGTTCTAGCTCTGAATGCTTTAAGGCTGCGTAGCTCATATGTAGCAGAACCAGGGTTCATGTCCCAGACTGGGTGAATTTCACTCTTGCATGCTGCTTCCATGGGCTAAACCGTAACTCAATTATCACTCCTGAGGAACGATCAAGCCCAGGAAGTTGGGAAATGTAACTTGGGAAATAAAAAGGAATGTTGGAAAAATCGAAGTTGAAATTAAAAAGCTGCGTGGAAACAACAGTCTTAGAGGCTGACTCACAATAAGATTCAAAAGCATAAAACTTAGCTGTTCTCAAGCAGCCAACTGCAGAGACATAGCATTAGGAAAAGCAAGATATGGGATAAAGATGACCATAGTTGGTCAGGAACGAATGGAGAATCTCTACGAAGTAGGGGAAAGTCTACGAGTCTCAGGAGAGGAAAGGAAAAGTGCACCCAAAAAGCGAACAAGGACTTCTTGTCAGTGTGAGAGGCACGGATGTTAAGAAGAGATACCCACCCGCACGAGAGGCCAAGTGGGCAGAAGACGAGCATCACTAATTCACTGGGTAGCACGTCCATAGGTGTATTTACTGCAATGCAAACTACCAGCAAGAAATAATTTGATTTTACCTTTTGAGATGGAAGGTTACATGACAAACGTTTAAATAAGTAGATAGGAAAGCTACAAATTTGCTTGGAGGCAATTGCAGAGAAACTATTAAACAGCCGCAGGATAAAAACAGCATTTTCAATTTAGATATGAAATGTAAAGAACATTGTGGTGTGTCTGTCAAAACAGCACTTTAATGTTACAGACTCTCCAAAGGAGGTTTCAGGCAGATTTAGGTCTATGTGGAAAAATTCAGGTACAAAATAGGATTGTATAGAAAATCCCTTCCCCTCTCCTCCCCTCCCCTCCCCTCCCCTGCCCTTCCCTTCCCTCCCCTCTCCTCCTCTTTTCTCTTTTGGGCCAAGGGCACTGCTAAAGAAGCAAATAAGGCTAATTCAAATTTGAAATGAAAAGTTTTAAAATTGTGAGAGAGCGCAGAGAAGAAAAATAAAAAACAAAAGATCAGTAAGAATTCTCCCTCACAAAGATTCTTATGTAGGAGGCAGAAAAAGGGAAATCCAAATGGGTATTTTCTTCATGAGAAGGGAAGAGAAAAGTTGACTGCAAAATAGTGGAAGACTATATTAAAAATGATGTAACTCTAAAATTTGATTGAGAATGGGAACACCCAAAGGTGATGGTGTGGATACAGCCTAGATGAGAAAGTAGGCCCCTTTCCCAGACATTTGTTACTATTGGATGTTTCTGAAAATAGAGGAAGCTGTTGTGAGATCATGTCTGAAACTTGAGCTCATTGGAAGGAGAATTGTCTCTACCAAGGATGCTTCAGTATGACTCGGAACTTCTTGTATTTGATAAAGATTAAATGCTCTGCCTTCTCTTGGAATCAGATCAAAATGCAGAGAATAGGATCAGACTAGAGTCTCGAATGATATGTTTCTCTGCACTTGACCTTGAAGAAATGAAGATGCAAAAATAAAAATTAAAAAGCTAACTCATCGGAAATACACATGGAGTTTGTATTATGGCCTTAGCTAATGTAAGTGAAATAGGAGGAAAATTGTGTTTTGGGCTAATTAAAATGCCTAAACAGCTAATTATGAATTAATTTAAAATTGGGTATAATAAGAAGCATGTGGATAAAGGTGAAGTCTCAGATATTATTTGATTAATGTGGGTAGCTAAAACCGTCTTGACAAATGTTACATGAACTAAGAAAATCCTAGTTCACTGTCAAAGTTAGTAATTTTTGTAACAACACACTATCTTCAACCCCAGTTAATGTAAAATATTTCCAGATCTCTAAAAGTTTTTCTCCTAAAAACATTTTGCTGAGAAAAATAGTAATTTGAATAAGAAATGACCCTTCTCATTAAATGTGGAGTCCAAATTTATTTGGCTATGCATACATGTGTAACTGGAGTCCAGAGAATTATACTATTCAATGAAATAGGTGCCCCTATTTGTTACTACGGATGGACTGGAAACCAGTCTTCCTTGGCTAGTGGGTAAGGAGGCAGGGTGTAGTGATGTCCCCTTACCCTCACCGCAGAAGTTATGGACAGGTGACCATTTCTGACTTCCTTTTACCATGCTAATTCTAAGATACATTCATATAATTGAAGATTAAGAAAATTCTTATTTTAGGCGGCACCTGTGGCTCAAAGGAGTAGGGCGCCGGCCCCCTATACCAGAGGTGCCAGGTTCAAACCCAGCCCCAGACAAAAACTGCCAAAAAGAAAATTCTTATTTTTCCAATTAAGCCTTTCTGTAGAGAATGTGTATTTAGGGCTGTAGAGTAAGTCTTAGTTACTAAAATAACTTCAATGAGGTGCCTATTTTGCTCTTGCAAAGACAACCAGACAGACCTGAGTTTTAAAGGATTCTACTTGCTACATGACCTTAGGTAAGTAATTTCTTTTGTTTTTTTATTAAATCATAATTGTGTACATTGGTGCAATCATGGGGCACAATGTGCTGACTTCATATACAATCTGAAATATTTTCATTGAACTATTTAACATAGCCTTCATGGCCTTTTAAACACTATATAAAGACATTTATAT